>PVIC010008658.1:0-47574 GCA_004025085.1 Thryonomys swinderianus
CGAACTGAGCTGCTATGAACAAGGGTGTACATCTGTCTTTCCAATGTGAGTTTTTAAGTTCTTTTGGGTATATTCCCAGCAGGGGTATAGCAGGGTCAAATGGGACCCGTAGTCCTAGTTTTCCGAGAAATCTCCACACAGATCTCCACAATGGTTGCACAAGTCTGCAATCCCACCAACAGTGTAGAAGGGTTCCCTTTTCCCTACAGCCACGCCAGCATTTATCGTTGGTTGACTTTGTGATCGTGGCCATTCTTTGTGGAGTGAGGTGGAATCTCAATGTTGTTTTCATTTGCATCTCTCAAATGACCAGAGATGTTGAGCATTTCTTTATGTTTCTTGGCTGCTTTGATTTCTGCCTCTGAGAAGTGACATTACTATATTAATCTACATATTATATGTATAATTTTAGTTGCTTTGAATTTTAACAGCCCAATTAACATTTATCTTACTGTTTAGCATTTAAAAAATATAATCTGGCCAGTTGTGGCTTACACTTGTAATCCCAGCACTTGGGAGGCAGAATCAGGAGGATTGCTGAGTTCAAGGCTTGCCTGGGCTACATAGTGAGCTCAGGACCAGCCTGAACTACAAAGCGAGACCCTGTCTCACAAAAAGAAAGAAAAAAAATATATATATATACATACATATATATATATATATACATACATATATATATATATACAATCTGTTTGCACATGTTAATATTTTACCATTGTTATAGTTTTCCCAGACCTCAGGATTTTTGTCACTAAAGCCAAACAGCATTGTAAAATGATTTTATTATTATGCAGAGAACAATCTGTAGCTTTGTGTATCACCAGTGACTTACCTCTAAAAAGCCAAACTTCAATAATAAAACTGACAATAAGGCAGATCAGTTTTAGGTACCCAACTAGAATGAAGAAAAGTAGCACTTTATGGCCACTGACATAAGAAAATCCTTCAGGTCTCCTGAGGAAAAAAGTGGAAAGAGGTAGTATATTTTACTTCATAAAGCTTAATTTTGAAGTGAGAAATTCACTCTCTATTTAAATTCTTGCCCTATAGTTAGTATTTCCTTTATGATTCATTTTGAACCTTAGTTTCTGAAATTATAAAATTACACATAAAATCCTTTAGCATTCCTGTGAGACGTAAGATAATTTATCTAAATTGGGCACATCAAATACTTATATGTTGGCAACTGTGTTAATGTTTTATTGTTGCTACTATTGTTGTACATTCCCAAGAAATAAGGTAAACATCAGCATTTAGTTGTTTTTTAACCAAATTCAACAATTTTCTTCCTTTACAGGAGAACTGTGTGACACAGTAATAATAGACATGTATGGTATATATGCAGAAACAGGAAATACAGTTGCGTTGAGGTTCAGCCATGCTTGCCCAAGAACTCTGTACCTTAATTTAGTATATAACTACTCACAAGCTATTTTATTTTCTCCTTCCCTGTTGTCTTACTTACTTTTCTCATTGCTAAAACAAAATACATGACATCCAAACTTAAAGAAAGAAAAGTTTAATTGGCTCACAGTTTGTAAAAGTCTAAGTTCATACTTGGCTGGCTCCAAGGTAGGGTGGCATGGTACAGGGGAATCACAGAGCAGAAAAGATTCATGGCTGGCAGAAGGCCTCAAAGTAGTGAAGTAGCAAGTAGCTAGCAGCAAGAGGTGACCCCAGCAGCCTTCTTTCTATTCCTTATATTCTGCCCAGACTACCTGGGTAGCATTTACAGCCAGGGTGGGGCTTCCCATTATCCAGAACTATGCCAAATCAATCGGTGGATGAGTTTAGTAATCACATAACATTAATCCCAGTGTTACACACTCTAAATCCAGCTACCTCTGGAAAGCCCCACTTATCAAAGAGTGTGAGGAGACCTTTAGACATAAGCCATAACACCAATTTACAACTGTACTCCAAATATACAAGGTTGCCATGTAGATGCCTTCTTTAATATATTAGATACTAAAGTAATGAGTTTGTTTATTTCCTCCTGGAGAGTTATAGTCATCCAACCAGAAATTGTATCATAGTGTAGTTAAAAGAGTAGACTGTGTAACCTGGCTTGGCAGTTTGAAAACCTAACTCAAACACTTAAGTACTGTGCTTTTCAGCAAGTTGCTTATCCTTTCCCTCCCATTGCTGTCTTACTTAGAAAATAGATGTCAATATTATCTAACTAATGGGTTATTATAAGGATTAAATATGGAGAGCCCATAGGATCGAGCAATGCTACTTTGGCACTTATTATGTTGATGTCACAAACATCACATTGTGGATCCTAGAGCCACTCACTACATATGCTCACTATCTGTGATCCATTCATAATTCTACTTCCTGCGATGACCATTTTTAAGTATAACTGACCTCTTTAAAATGCTAGGGCACTTTGATCTACTTTTCTTTTAATACATAGGTGGTTGTACACCAAATCACAATCATGGAGGTGCTAGCTGATCTTGACAGTAGAGCAACAGGGATATAGGGGCAAAGACTATATCAGTCACCAAGACCTAAAGGACTAACATGTAATACCAATCAAAAACTAACTTTGAAGAGAAAAAAGGCATATATTTGTATACTAGGTAGCTCTTTCACTCAAAATTATCTGTAAATTCCTTTTGGAGAAACATGCCTGCATAATGATAGCCTTACAGAGCAGAACTTGTCCTGGGAATGAATAATGTTTACCTGGAAAATAAAGTTTTTTAAGTGCCTTTTTGGACTGCTAAATCTCAGATCTGCAAATCAGTAGAAAAACCAACCGCTGCAAAGAATGCGAGTCTCAGTCAGAACAGCAGGGTTCTCCTTTCATGCCCAGACCTTACTCTGGGAAAAAGCAAGTCAATGCCCTGCAGGGGATTTTCCAGGTTGGTTTCCACCCATTTTGCCCTGCTCTGGCAACATGCATTGACAGCCCAGATGGAAAATGCTGAACCACTTACAAGGCTGCTCTTCCAAGAAGCTCAAGTCCTCGGAATATCCTTCTGCTCTCACCCTGCTTTTCCATATTTCTAAGTTAAGAGGAAAGTGTGGGTGGGGCCCTGCCCTGGTCAGGACTCCCTCGCTTAGACGGTCAGCGCTTATACTTGTTAGGGCTCAGACAGTTCACATTCTGAACTACTCACCAATTTTTAACTCCAACATGCTTTACAGACAAGAAAAGTTGCAGTTTAGGGAGGAAGTATGCAGCATCACTTGCAAAGACAAAAATCACCTTAGAGGGCAGCTCAGAAGGAACTGGCGTCAGTTCCAGAGGGGTTGTCAGGAGAAGTGTTATTGTTTTGAAGAAGGAGGAACCAGAGGCCAGGCGTGTTCTAGATTCCTAGCTCATCCACACCCTGCTCCTTCCTTGCCCTCCTCAGCCTGCGGCTCCTGTCCCAGCTCAAGCTCCCCCAGGTCTCTACTCCACCTCGCCATTGTCTCTGCTCAACCTCTCCCTACCTCCTCTTTGCGGCCCAACAGCCAGCCTAAACTCAACTCTTCCTGCCACCTTTGGAAATGTCTAGAAGTCTTTTAAAAAGCAGATTTTGTTTCCTTAACTTGGAAGTATCCCCAAAAGCCTTCAGGTAAATCTTTCTTTTCTAGGTAAGCAAAATTCTTTCCCTCTCTGGGCCTTGCATATGCTAAATAAGCTTTTTAAAAAATGATTGAAGATAACTCAGAATTTGTTTCAAACCATTAAATATTGTAGCACATACCATTTTGCTTTCCAGTGGTGTAGGTTATTGTTAAGAGTAGCTTATTATTATATGGATATATTCCCAATTTTTGTTACTGATTAAAATGAACTTTTCTAATGTAAATTTCATCTTCATTTCAAACAATATAGAAAAGAGCTATCACTGAAGCAATGAAACAATAATATCTGAAATATATATATATATATATATAAAACAATGGTATAAAACTTGAATATTAGGAAGGATGTGGAAAAGGAGCCATAGCAATAGTCTTTCCTTATTCATTATTTTATTTCCCATTACTTCTGCTACTTGTGGTCAAGCAAGGTCTGAAACTAAAGTACTGTCTAATAAGGTATTTTAAGGGAGATATTGCATTCATATAACTTTTACCACAGTACATTCTGAAAAAATGCTCTATTTTATGAGTTATTTTATAAGCAGTGTGGGACAAGAACACAAGATCTCATCTCCCTGGCTTATCAGACTTTTCTACAGCAGAGGAAGGGGCGTAGGAAAGTTGACCTCATGGTAACAGTTCTAAACAGGAGAATGGTGGTCATGGTCTCCTTGCAAACCTGACTTACCTGGGTATGTCGTTTTGGGTTGTTGTAATACAAAGTTCTGAGCAGAAGGGGAAGGTCTTGGTGACCCCTGTGCTCTGATTGTAATGGGAGACAAAGCAAATGCCCTGTCCGGCACTTCTGGGTGACCCTGTGAATGAAGTGACAGGGCTGATGTTGAGTTTCTTACCAGTCACGCGAGCAGATTCCAGCAGCCATTAGACTAAGCGTTGGTTGGAAGTGAGTTCTGAACCTGTGGTACTGCTGGGCTGACAGCGGCTGCAGACTCAGTCTTCTCTTCTGCACAGGAAGCCTCAGGAGCAAGCTCAGTGTGAGACCCTTGATGGGTAGCCTTCCTCTTGGCAAAGCCAGTTCCAGCAGCCCAAAGCATCTTTGTCCCTATCATCCGTTCACATCTCCCCACCTTGTCTCCTCCTTGTGTAAACAGAAAAACAGCACATCTGATTTTATCATGTGAGCGCTAAGGACAATGTCCTCTTGTCACGGTGTAAATAAAAATGCTCCCTCGCTTGAACTCTGACCATCTTTATGCAATTGTTGTGTCTGCACTTGAAGGGTTATTTTCACTGGAATCCAGCACACTCCCCAGCACGCGATGTTCCTTGGTCCACATTATTGTTGTTGAGCCCAGCAGAGTCAGACGTGTTGGGACATCTGTAGTTTGTGATGTCAAAGAAGGGTTTGCTGCAAGCTTAGGCTTGAAAGGCTTCAAAACAATCCCCAGCTTTTTGGAAGCATGACTGTGTTTTCCATGTATAATTAGTTGATCCATTTTCTCATGCTATCAAAATGCAAAGTGTGGAAGAGACAACATGGAAAGTTCTTCTGTCTGTAGGATGCTGGCTCTCAAGCATTTCTATGACCTATGGATATAGGTTAGGACCAGAGCTCATCAAGAGAATAGTTGCCTATTACACTGTGACCTGTTTATCTGTATGTAATTTGTTTATGCTTTCAGGCAACAAAAACTGGGACAGTACACAATAGTGGTGGAGAGTTTTCCCTCAGAGCCATGTCTAGTAAATTATTTTAAGAGAGAGATGTCCAGGGGGTATCTGGACATAAACCACAACATGCCAGTACCAAATAACCTAAAACAAGCTGGAGAAATAAGAAAAATATGAAGGATTGGAGCAGATGAACATGTCTTTACTCCAGAATTTTAAGTGAGTACTGGCTACTGAGTTTTCCCAGAAAAATGCTTAAGAGGAAAGGTATGATTTGAGCAGTACAAGTCATAGTGATCTGTAGTCTCGTAGGCAACTAGAGTAGACACACAGCAAATGCCGAAGCAGAAATCCAAGGAAAGGCTTGCAAAGAGGTAACTGCAAGTGTTTGTGAGGAAACTATACAAAGCAAGACAATCATTAGTGTGAGAGCAAGACCCCCTCTGATCAGCACCATTCCCTGCTGATGTGTCCTGTAGGATGGGGACAAAAGCCTGACTTAAAGACTTCCAACGGAGGGCAGCATGCAGATGAAAGAACCCTGTTGGTCCAGTCCATTGTTTCACAGGTGAGCTATGAAAACAGTATCTGCTGTTTTCAGGACTATTTTATATAATGCCTAATTGTGGAGTGAAGAACTGAACAGTAGAAATGCTCTCTGTCAAGAGAGAATGGGACCATGCATGTACTGGGAAATGCACAACAAAGGATAAGACAGATCAAAGCTAATGACAGCGGAAGGTAGAAGGATGAAAAGGCACAGGCGTTTATTCACTAGATGGCTTAAGGACATTGGAACACCAAGTGAGGCTTCTTAAAGGCACTGAATACAATTTAATTTAATTCAGTATATTTCAAATGCTTATCATGTGCCAGTCACTGGGCTTGAGTTGATTTTATCAGTGTTTTCAAGACAAGCCCAGTGTCCCACGTAGGGCATATTTCCTTGTGTGGATAAGTTCTACCACAGTTGTAAGAAGTTACCACACACTTAGCAATTTAACAAACTCTTGTTATTTCCCAGTTCTCCTGCTCAAAACACCAGGGGAGCTCAAGTGGCTTCAATGCTGAAAATCTGGTAAGGCCAAAAGCCTAGCGCTAGCTGAATTGGGCTCTTATTTGGAGGAACCAGGGAAGAATCACTGCTCAGTCTCATTTAGGTTTGTTGGGTGAATTCAGTTTCTTGAAGTTGTAGGACCAAGGTTGCTATATTTTGCTGGCTATTAGCTGGAAGTATTTCCCTCTTCTAGAGAAATAGGGGCTGTAGGTCCCCAGCTTAACTTCTTCATCTACAGCCAGCAATGTCAAGTCCTTCTCATGTGATGTTCAATACTGTCACATTTCAGATGTCTCTGACTTCGTCTCCTGTTCCTAGTCAAAGATAACTTACTTTAAAGGGTGCATGTGATCGGATTAGGATCACTGATTAGCTTCCCTTTTGCTATATGACACAACATAGTCACAGGAATATACCAATAGACTGAGATCTTGGGGCCCATGTTAAAATCTGCTTGCTATAATCCCCAGACTCTCATGTGCTAGACTGTGAAGATTTGCGGGGTTTTTTCTCTCTCTCCTGTGTCTTTCTATTACTACAAGGGGTAAAGTGAGCTGGTGTGTTCACCAAGAGAAGCTGGGGACTAGTTAAGTACACATTCCACATGGTCAGTAGCCCAATGCTGGATTTTAATGAGAATCTTAATCTAGATTTGGAGGGAAAGGATGCCTACCGCTTTAAAGTTTTCTGAAAGTTATACAGATTAACATAAACATTTCTGTTGTCACCAGTTTATAAGCTCTGTATTGAACTCTGCACAGAGTTTTAGATTTTCCTAAAAGAGGTCTTTGCCTAAATATCCCCAATGTCTGAAATTTCTAAGACACCTGCTAGGCCCTCAATTAATATGTATATTAAGATGTATATGCATGTTAATATACAATATGTAATCAATATGCATTTATTCAGTGAACTAATGATTACATTAATCTTTTGGTAAAAATAGGATCATAGTGTATGTTATTTACCTCTTTCAATAGAATGTGGTAAGAATTAGGTATTTTTTTCATATTCTTAGGTAATAGTCATGACCTTTAATTTAGGACTGTGACATATATTTTAATATTAGAAGCATGTCTTCAGAGAAAAGAACATTCACAATGCATTTTTAAAAATTTTGTTGTTGAAATTGAGATAACTCAAGGAAACAGCTTGGCCTTCAGTAACACACCCACATTATTTAGAATTTGTCTAAAAGCATTTTCCGGCATATGATGCCATACATCAGATTTCCACGGCTCCAGAGTTGTTATTTTGGAGAATTTACAGGTGTCTCTAAGGCCGGGTTTCCATTTACAGTATCTTTTCAATTCCTGACCCTACAAGGGGCCTTGGGAGATGAAAATAGTCCCGGGGCGAGTGCAGACCGAACTCCACTCACATCCGGGGTCAGAAAAATGGAAGAGTGACATGAGTTAGGAAAGAGGCGGAATGGAGGGCTGGGACATGGGCCGAAGGGCTGGCTGGGCGGTACCGATGTGGGTGTTTTGCCGCCCACAAAACCCACTCTGTTGTCCCTAAACGTAGGTGAATCTGAGATGAATAGTGTCACCAGTCGAGCTAGTGACCTATTAATTACTTTCAAGTATTAGCTCAACTGTCACCACCATTTTGAGACTTCACCTCATTCTTAATTCCTTCCATAAAAAGTAATCTCTCCTTGCTCTGCATTTTCATAGCACTAAGTAACTTCTAGAACTCACCACCTAAATTAGTGTTGCTCCAAAAATCTGTCTCACTTATAAAACCGTGACCTTTTTTTTTAAGACAGGGGCTCACTTTGTAGTTCAGTCTGGCCCTGAACTCACTATATAGCCCAAATTAACCTCAAACTCAGCAATCCTCCTGCCTCTGCCTCCTGAGTGCTAGGATTACAGGCGTGAGCCACCACGCCCAGCACTGTGGTATGTGGTACTGGGAATCGATCTCGGGACTTTGCGCTTGCCAGGCAGATACTAGAACCAGTGAGCTAAATCCCCAGCCCCCATGAGCTATTTTCAATGAGGGTCATTTGCTATTCACTTTTTTTAAAGGGCGAAATCCTAGCCCTATGTTTCTTGGGGCTTAATAAGCATTCAATAAATATTAATTGAAATTAATCCATCAAAACAACTTTATAAGAATGAGTGAGCTTATATTTAAAAAGCAGAGTTTCAAACAAAAAATTTTCAGCAATGTGTCAATCAAATAGACCGGTAGCTATGGCAATGGGAAAATTAATTTTGTTATAGTAGCAATTAATGCCAACTTGGAGCAGTTCCATTTGCAGGACACGTGGCGCTCTGTACCTGCTGCCCTACCTGGCCTTTCAGTGCTGAGAGAGCCGGACACTGACATCACTGTAGCCACGGCCAGAAGCTGCCAGTCCAGACTCACGCAAAGGGCTCCAGAGAAGGCTCGAGAAAGGAATAAGGGAAGACGGTTCAGAAAAGTGGGGGTAAAAACGGAGTTATAAAAATATACAAGAATTTCAGGGAGATATGTTGGTGGATTCTGGTGTTCTGTTTGGCAGAGCCGTCGGAGGAGTGAGAATTTCCCTGTTGAAAGAGCCTGTAACAAAGAGACCCTGATTCTTCCTGTCTCCTCCGGTCCCTCAGGTGCCACGAGGCGTCGGACACACGTCAGCACAGACACCCGGGCTCGGGAAGGATGCGCTGGCCGGTCACCCCGTGACCTGTAAGGATCCATCACCCCACATGCGCCCAGAGCGGGAGGACACGCTCTCCAGCTGGCTGCTCCGCTCTACCTGTGTTGGCCAAGAGGCAAACACGCGCTGACAAGCAGCACAAGTTTTGTTTTCAGACTGCCTGCCTGACCTTCCAGTATTTTCCATAGTTTTACTGCAGAAAATAGCACCAGCATTAAGTGAACAGGATGTGAAAATTCCCTCCGGTGCTTGAAACAACCTCCCTGCTGTGCTGCCGCCTGGCCCGCTGGCTGCTCCTTATTCAGCCCAGGGTGATTTGCGCAAATTGATTTAGCAGCCACATATCAAGAGCAAATATTGGCCTTTCTCCTTCCTGTGTCTCTGAGTCACCCGCCAGCCCAGGGCACCAGGATCCAGAGGAGTCGCCCGGTGGCATTCCTGGGCGGAGCTTGGTAAACAGCAGAGCTGGGTCCTCAGGCAGCCCTTCCCCATTCATGGTAGAGGCGCCCTGGGCTTCGTTTTGGGGGATGACACGGAGCGTAGGGGTCAGGCAACGAAGGCGGGACATGCCCAGACCTTTCAAAGGAGACAGAAAATATTATTTCTACGGTAAAACTGGTGATACTACTCCTTTGGCGTTTCTCAAAGCTCCTACATGCGAAACTTGTCAAGTTTGAACTGCTAAGGGAAATTGACATTTTCTACTATTCTTCTAATTAAAATATATATTTGCATGGGCTTGCACATACACACATACACACACACGTACCCCTTGTAGAAAACATATTTTGTTTGTTTTGGAAATAAGAAAGGGTATATGGGTAAAAGTTCTTGTGTTGTTTTATAGTAGATTATTTCAAGGTTTAAAATACCTAGTAAATTGGCTTTCAAAAAAAAATCCCACTATCTCAGGATATTGGATGTGTCATTTTAGTTTCCTAATAGTAAAACATAAATTCCTACTGTAAGTAAAGGTGACCAATTGAACATGAAGTTATACTGTTCTCTAATGGGTGCTGTAACTGAATCAGCCACTTTGAATGTAACATTTTGTCACTAGCTGATGATCAAAAGAACTTCACTGGAGAAGCTTATATAATAGTCAGTAGTGAATTTAATATTTTTGATAAAAGTACTGTTCATTTTGTAAATTCTAGCACATATATTAGCTACTGTATATCTAATTTCAAATATGCATTCATAAATGTTTTTGAGTACAATTCATACAATATCACTGTGTTTAAAGAAAAACCTACTGACATTAGCTTTTATTATTATTTTATGTTTTGGTGGTACTGGGGATTGAACTGGGGTCCTTGTGCTTCCAAGGTAGGTGTGTTACCACTTGAGCTAAATCCCCTGCCCTGACATTAGCTTTTAAACATACATCATGTGGGAATAAATTCCTGACTCTCTTCATTGCTGCCTCTTCCTGTTAATGTTCGCTGTGGCTGGGGTACGACTTGAGCATCCACAGAAAGTGGTCACGTGTTGCAAGCTCGAGCTTCAGCGTGGGGATGTTGCGAGGTGGTAGAGGTAGGGCTTAGTCCAAGGTACTGAAGAGGACTGATTCTGACCTCACTGTCCATTCTCCGGGAGCAAGTTGAGGTGAGAGAGCAGAACCTGCCCTCACCAGCTCTCCCTGATTTCCACCTTCCGGTCTCACCACGTGACCTTTCTCTAACACTCTCTTCACCTCTCTTCCACTTCCTGTGAAGAGGCTCAGCCAAAGGCACCCTCACCGGAGCCAATCGAAGGAGTCCAGGCTTGGATTTTCAGCTTCCAGAAGTGTGAGCTAAGTAAACCTCTGCTTCATAAAGTACTCAGCCTTCAATAATTTATTAAAACAATGGAGAACAGATAAATACAACATTTATTCTTAAAAATGTGCTAGAAGACTGTCTGCAGGACCACAGACTTATTTGAACTCTGAGGATCTATGCCTGTAATCTCAAAGTGTATCTTACTGGTGGAAAAGGCTTCTTTTCAACAGGAGGGTTCTGAATATAGTTTATTATACAATATCGCTGCCCTCGTACCACTGACCCAACACCAGTGACAGGTGTGGGGAATTAAGGAAAGAACTATTGGCTGCAGAGTAGAGCGCAGAGTCGTCTGTGAAACTCCACACAGTTAGGAAAACTTACTTTTTGAGTAAGTTGCAGAATTGGAGAACGGCAACCTAGCTCTCTAAGGTCCTTCTCCGAGTCCTATTGTTAGGGTCTATATCGTGGTCACTCAGGCATTTGTCAGAAGAAACACACTCTTAATGTATTTATTAGTTAGCTTTCTATCACTATGAGAAAAACTAAGGTAATAAATGAATATGGTAAAAAGGTTTATTTTATTTCACAGTTTTGGAGGATCTAGGTTCATAACCAGAATAAATCATCATTTTCAGGGATTTGGTAATAATAGAGCAAGACTGTTAACTTCATGAGCAGGAGGTTAAAATGGGAGGAGGAAGGGGCTTGGGTTTCCTTCTCCCCTCCAAAGTCACATACTCAACCCCTCTTAAAGCTACGCCACTTCCCAGTGATAGCAGTCTGGGGGCCCCGTGATGTTTCAAAGGACACTGAAGCTCCAGCCCATAGCATACTGCTCCTGGCTCCCAAAGGATATTCATCTCATAATGCAAATGCATTCAGTCTGGCCCAAGAGGCTGCTAATCCTTTTTTTTTTTTTTTTTGAGACAGGGTCTCGCTTTGTAGTTCAGGCTGACCCTGAGCTCACTATGTAGCCCAGGCAAGCCTGGAACTCAGCAATCCTCCTGTCTCTGCCTCCCGAGTGCTGGGATTACAGGCGTGAGCCACCACCCCCGGCACTGTGGTATGTGGTATTGACTGCTGGTGGGTGTGAGTCACCATGCCCAGCATTGTATGTGGTTACCGGGGATCGAACTCAGGACCTTGCGTTTGCAAGGCAGGCGCCGGAACCACTGAGCTAAATCTCTGGCCCAAGGCTGCTAATTCTTAACTACTCCACATTGCTTAAAGTCTCTAAAACAGCATGAGCTGTACCAAGGCCCACTTGTTCCATAGCTGCCACAGCCTGTGAGTGCCTTGATAGCTGAATATGAAGAAAAACAACTCCTTAGGAAGTGGTCTGAGCAGGTGGGGCATTCACGGCCCCTTTTCCCAAATGAGTTGGCCCGGAACCTTTCTACACTTGTGAGCCCTGATGTAGGGGTGGCCTCAGGGATTTCTGAGATGTGCTGGAGGTGTCTGTCCTGCTGCCCCAAAGCAAAGGATCTGGCTCTGTTTTGAAAAACCGACAACTGCGTGTTCCTTGACTGCATCAGTACAAGAGCTCATTTCCTGCAGAGTGCAAGTTTTTCAAGTCTTTCTGCTCTGCTTCCTTTTGCTCCTTATAATGACTGTAAATTTAGCTAAATATGTCCAGTAGTACCTGAGTGTCGGGCTGCCTTGAAATCTTCTTGGCAGATAAACCATTTCCCATCGTTTGGTTTACCTTCCACAGTCTCAGGACATGGGAAAAATGCAGTGAAATTCTTTGTCATGACTCTTAGTTTGATTCTCTGTAGAGTCCTTACTTCCTTCTGATAACTCACTGGCACAGCCTGTCATTCTACATTCCTGTCAGCATTGTAGTCTTGTGAATCCACATCAGAACTGGCCACCATAGGGCCGCCGGGGATGCGTGAGCGCGCGCCTCTCCGGCCCAGAGCTGCGCGCGCGCCCGGCGTCCGGGCCTCTGAGGGCCGCCGCGTCCCGGCGGCGGCGGCGGCGGCGGCGGCGGCGGCGGACCGAGGCGGGGGCGGAGGCGCGCGGGGCCAGGGCGGCTGTGGCCCGGGGGGCCGCGGAGGGCCCGGGCCCCCGCCCACCCGTGAGCCCATCCGCGCGCGCGGCGGCGCCGGGCTCCGAAGCACGGAAGGGGCTCTGTACAAGTGGACCAACTATCTCACAGGTTGGCAGCCTCGCTGGTTTGTTTTAGATGATGGAATCCTATCCTACTACGATTCACAGGACGATGTTCGCAAAGGGAGCAAGGGAAGTATAGAGATGGCAGTCTGTGAAATTAAAGTTCATTCAGCAGCCAACACGAGAATGGAATTGATCGTTCCAGGAGAGCAGCATTTCTACATGAAGGCAGTAAATGCAGCTGAAAGACAGAGGTGGCTAGTTGCTCTGGGGGAGAGCCAAAGCATGCTTGACTGATACTAGGACTAAAAAGGAAGAAGAAATAAATGAAACCAGCGAATCTCTGAAAACCTGAAGTGAATAAGAAATAAATGAAACCAGCGAATCTCTGAAAGTCTGAACTTCGCCTCTACTGTGACCTCCTAATGCAGCAGGTTCATACAATCCAGGAATTTGTTCGCCGTGATGAGAGCCATTCATCTCCCAGTGCAGAGAACACGAACGAAGCCTCTTCCCTGCTTAGTGCCACGTGTAACACCTTCGTCGCGACGCTTGAGGAGTGTGTGAAGACAGCGAATGCCGAGTTCAAGCCTGAGATGTTTCAACTGCCCTATCCGGACCCTTTGGTTTCTCCTGTGTCACCTTCTCCTATTCAAATGATGAAACGTCCTGTCAGTCACCCTGGTTCTTGCAGTTTAGAAAGGAGCAGCTACTCTATAAAAGAACCAGAGTCTGCACTTCAGCGACTCTCCCAGCGACGCCGAAGAACCTACTCTGATACAGGCTCTTGTATCGATGTTCCCCTCGAAGACCCAGACAGATCTTGTTCACTGTTCAAGAAATACACTTAATGGAGATTTGACATCAGCAACCATCCCTGAAGAGAACAGACTTATGGCCAAAAAGAAATCTGAATCGGAAGATCCTCTTCCATCCTTCTCTTCCTGAGGAAATTGAGGTGTCCAGCTTCCTCTAAGTATTGCTATGCAAAAGCTGCTGTAATTAAACTTGTTATAGGGAGTAGTTTTTCCCTTTACTTAGGATTTCTTGCACTTTACAGAATATTGTAAAACAGACAAAACAAAAAACAACCCACATATTTTTGAAGTGTATTTTATCTTTATATAGTTTATTTGCAAGAGTATTTTCCTAATAACTTCACAGTACGAATGTGCATCTTTTTTTTAAATAAATAATGGTGTAACATTTTGACATCCATAAAGACAAATGTAGATATTTTTCTAAAAAACTGTGAGGGACTGACAGTTTGGTCAGTGTGTATTGTAGGTTATAAACATGAAATCTTACAAGGTTTCAGTTTGACAGAAATGATATATATACCTTGGACCATGAACCAAAAGGTCACTTTACCCCAGTTTAAAATGAATTACTATAGCAGCTTGATGGTAATTGTATTGTATTCTTTTAAGCAAAAAAGAAACATTTAATATTCTAAGTATCTTTATCCCAAATATCATGACATATTGAGCATTTTTCAAAAAACAAAAACACTTACTGTCCTTTCTATGTGAAGTTGATACTACTGATTTGTCAGTACCAAATGTGGGGTTAAAGTATTTATTTATGTATGTATGTATTTATTTATTTATTTATTTTTGTTGTGTCAAAAGATGATTGTGTTCTAACTTTTGTTGCCTACCAAATTTGAGATGTGTATACACTGTTATTTACATTGTTCTATAGAAGAGGTTAATGTTGTAGTGACCTTGCTCAGAGAAATAAATGGCTTTCAATGGAAAAAAAAAAGAATTGGCCACTATACTTTACAAACAGCAGTCTAGGCTTTTTGTCACCTACTTCTCCAAATTCTTTCAAATTTTTTTCATAAACCAGTTCCAAGTCCTCCTCTACATTTTGGATATATATCTATAATCACTGTAGAACAACTTTCTGTATTAGGCAGAACCTGAGATAATCAACTCATAAGAAGAAAGGGTTTATTTCGGCTTATGGTGTCAGAGGTCCCATGCTGCTCTGTTAGAGCAGACCCTCGCATTTCGTCTTGTGTTGAAGCAACACCTCATGGTGGGAATGTATGGTTAGGCAAAACCTCTCAACTTAGGACCAGGAAACAAAAAAAGGAAAAAGTTAGGACTGGAGCCTCAGGATCCCTTTCAGGACACACTCACAAGGATTTGAAGACCCTCTACTTGCCCCAGCTCTTCAAGTTCAGCCATCTTTCTATGGTACCATCTTGGGAACCAAGCCTTTAACATATGAGCCTTTGGGAGATACTAAAAATCCAAACCATAGAAATATGGACCACTACTGGTCTTTTATAGTTGTGCAATAAAGAACAAAAGCTTTTGGCCTCTCCAGTTTTATGAGTCTGAGGACTTTCCAAAAAATTAATATACTGGAAAAGATCTTGACCTTGGAACAGATAGCAGAGTTAGGAAGAAGATTCAGCAGCTGTGGAGGATGTACATTCTGTTCCTTTGATTACCCAGCAAGCCCTAAACCAGGACGTGTGCTAGGAATACCCAGCAGGCCCTCGCATTCTTTAGCATATTGTTTTGTGGATTCTCTCTTTCACTTTGTGCTTGGCTTTTCTGAAGAATTTAAAAATTCATTTCTGTGTTCAACTATGTGACTCTCTAGTATGATCAAATCGTGAAATTTTCAGGGAACAGAGTTTGTATACTATACTCATTCCAGGTGTGAGCTACCGGAAGATTCCATTTGCAGATTTTTTCACCTATAAGCCCACTTGGTATTTGCAGCCAACTGTTAGGAAACCTGACATGGAGATAAATCTCAGGGCTGGTGACTGTTCCTGACTGTTCCTTATTGGGCTTCTTGTCTCTCATCGCTCCATTTGGACAAAGGGGCTTTCTTTTCCAATAAGGCATCTGTGGGGAGAGAGTGAAGGGGGCTGGTCCTCCGAGACCAGATGAGAGGCCACACTCTCCTCCACCACCACCACAGGCCTCATGTCCACTCGAAGAAGGCAGCCCGGAAGTGCTCCCTGTGATGGCAGCCATGGTTTACTAGCCACACAAGAATGTCACATGGTCTCAGAAAGGCTGCTGAGCCCCTGCTACTCTAAGTCCACCTCAGGCTGATTGCTGTGGCACACAAACCTTGCTCTTTGGGTCTACACCTCCCCTGCCCTCTCCGGCTCTCTTTGGCCTGAGCTCTCTTCAGTTTGAGCTTCCATGTTTCACGTAGACCTACAGTCCCGCCCACCTGGTGACAAAAGGTGTCTGTGTTCTGTGGGGAATTTTGTCCCAGGACAAGTTATTTAACTCTCTCCTTCTGTTTCCTTATCCATGAAATGAGGCTAATAAGTGTTTATTGCTAAAATTATTTTTGTAAGTGCTGAATTAGGTGCCGTGTATTAAACATTTACCAAAAAACCCACCGTATCAATAGATTCGACAAATGTTAAAAACCAGGGTTATAATTTCTACCACTGCAACAATGTAACTCATACTCAGACTTCTTACAATTAATATAATACTTTTAAATGTTACAGAGCCAAGTGTTTCCCACTTCACTTCAGAGCTTTCCAGGGCCAGTCCTACGTGCGCTGAAAAATCAGACCCTTTAGCAGTGTGTGGCAAGAAACTCCTGAAAATGACGTTTCGAGGTCTAGGAAACCTCCCGAACTCCCTCGGAATAATGGGCCTGCTGTGGAAGGAGCAATACTAAGAAGGGCAGCGTGGTGGCAAAATTACGGGCTCCTGAGATGAGCGGTCTCCCTGCATCCCGGCAGGGCCAACAGCAAGGACGGAGACAGATGGGCGCATCTACATCCGCACTACGCATGCTCACAACATTTTGGGGACAGCGAAGGGAAATTACACCCGTGGACCACACGGCAGTGTCTTGCAGATCCTCAGATGCAACCCCGGCAGGTGACAATGTTCAAGTCCTCCTTTGACTCAGTTCCTTTTGAACTGATGCTTGAACACAGCTAGACCAGAGGGGTGGGGCAAGGCTTCAGTACACGTTTGAATCTGGTTGAACGTACCTCTCTCCTCACACATGCAGCACTCCCTTCCTGTGAAGGCCGTGAAAGTCCTTCCTTTGAGATTTTTCCGATCACCTGCCCTGCAATAGCGCCCTGCAGCCCGGCTCCTGTTTTACTCGGACTTGGGAACCTGTTCGAGTACCCCGCAGCCACTTTTCACCCCTGCAATGTGCCAGAGCTACCACAGGAGGGCACTGCGCTCCGGTTCCTTCTGAACCACTTTTCACCCATGCAATGTGCCAGAGCTACCACAGGAGGGCACTGCGCTCCGGTTCCTTCTGAACCACTTTTCACCCCTGCAATGTGCCAGAGCTACCACAGGAGGGCACTGCGCTCCGGTTCCTTCTGAACCACTTTTCACCCCTGCAATGTGCCAGAACTACCACAGGAGGGCACTGCGCTCCGGTTCCTTCTGAAAGAACCAAATTCGATGTTGCAGAAACGACGGTCTTGCTTGGCTCACCTCGGCGTGTTCTTGTTGTTGTAAAGCAAAGTCTGTACGTGCCCGCTGTACTCGGACGGGGATGAAACGGAGAAACTGTTGTGAGCTCAGTAGCCAAAACAAATGTGACTGCTGTCTGTCCGCTCTTGCAGTCATTTTCCACTCCCGCCACACGATGGCGCGCCTCAGGCCTCGCAGAGCTGCTGCTGTTAATTTTGTCCACAATTTATATTGCCAGTCACACTGTCATTTTGAAAATGGAATATTACTAATATGTTGGTGCTTTCTTAAGCCCTGGGTACCACGGGCCCAGGCGGAGGGCAGCAGGCCGACCCCCGCTGGGTCCGGGCTTCCCAGGTGGGACCAGCTCGGCATGGGCTGTGGCTCTCTCCTCTCCAGTCCCGACGCCTGAGACCTTGTGAGTCAGGCGTGACCTCGGGTGGTCGGACCGTCTTGTTTCCTCAGGACTTTTTCTACCAGGAAGGAAACAAACCATGTAAGGATGGTAGTTGGGAAAGCTGACTGTAACCACGATGCCACATGCCCCGCAGCGCATCGGTACAGAGCGTCCAAATTCAGATGATTGACAGCTACAAAAATATCTTCAGTTACAAAACAATGTAACAGTTACAAAAAAATACATAAGCCTGTGTAGCCTGTTCAGCGTCTGCCCAGCCCCTGCCACTATTTCTTCGAGGACATCCCGAGAGATGCTGTGAAGTCCAGGGCCCAGAGAGCCACGCCGGCCCGGGCTGCAGGGATCGCGGCGCCGGCCTCCACGGGGGCGACGGCGAGGAGCGACAGCGCTCGAGTTACTGGGCTTTGAAGGAAAGGCTTGGAGGGGACCTCGCAGCCCCTCATATCTGAGCCTGTCTTCTCCATCGTGATCATGGCGGCCCCGCTTTGTGGTCACGGGCGCTGTGCGGCTGGGCAGCCTCCCGGGCTCTGCTCCAGACTGGGGTCCCTCTCGGGCTTATTGTGTGGAAGCAACGCAAAGGTTTCGCGTCAGCTCCTATCATCAGAGTAGGGCCCGGAAAAAGCGCTTTTTCCCACAAGCGAGGGTCCCCTTCGGACGTGGACATGAGCCGCCCCGCCAAGGCCCAGGTCCCCAAAGCAGAGGAGGAAGGCGAGTCAGCTGAGCACAGATCACATGAGAATAGCATTCTGCTCGAGGTGCGGGCCTATCTCACTGAAAGAAGGGCCTTTAAACTGCGGAGTGTAAATACAGCACTTAATAATACACACTATATATGCTGATATTACCACAAAACAAATAATGTAAGCTGAGTGTGGCATGCACACACGTAATCCCAGCACTCAGGAGGCCAAGGCAGGAGGATCGCCACAAATTCAAGGCCAACCCAGTTTATGTGGTGAGCTCAAGGTCATCCTGAAGGACACACTGAAACCCTGTCTCACAGAAACAAAACAAAACAAGAAGTATGCTATAGATGAAAAAGCGTCCTGTTGCTCTCAGATGCAATGCCACGCTCGCTAAGCAGAGAACTCAAAAAGAAAAGATTTTTTAAAAAGACATACTCAAAGCCGTTTGTGGTGGTGCATGCCTGTAATCCCAGCACTGTGGAGGCTGAGGCAGGAGAATCACATTGACTTCGAGGCCAGCCTGGGTTACATAACGAGATCCTGTCTCACAGCAAACAGCCATTCTGTGATCTCCATTTTCTTCAGCAAAACTCAACCTTAGTATTGTTCGCGAGTACAGTTCAAGCAGATCAGTGACTCCAAGGAAAATGGTGAACACAGACCCAAATTAGAAAGGCTTACCGGGGACTCCTGCAGAACCCAGGTGCCGACTAAGAGCAGGGCCGGCAGCGGGAGATCTTTGTAAATCATGGAAGGGAAAAATTAAAACAAAAGAAACTTAGAATCTTCACAGTAAAATATTACAAAACAAAAAAAAATCACCCTAACCTATCCGGGCGTGGTGGCTCACACCTGTCATCCCAGCACTCGGGAGGCAGAGGCAGGAGGATTGCTGAGTTCGAGGCTTGCCTGGGCTACATAGTGAGCTCAGGGCCAGCCTGAACTAAGAAGCGAGATCCTGTCTCAAAAAAAAAAAAAATCACCCTAACCTATCCGGGCGTAGTGGCTCACACCTGTCATCCCAGCACTCGGGAGGCAGAAGCAGAAGGATTGCTGAGTTCGAGGCTTGTCTGGGCTACATAGTGAGCTCAGGGCCAGCCTGAACTACAAAGCGAGACCCTGTCTCAAAAAAAAAAAAAAATCACCTTAATTTTAATCTTAGAGGCCTGGCGCTGCGGGCTGGCCAGACTCATACGAGACGCTGCCGCCCTCTAGTGGCCACGGGAGAGAAGCGCTTTCCTCGGTAAACACGAGGCCGCCCTGCCCCTGTGTACTCCTCAGGTCTCACGGAATTTGAGTATCATTTTACATAGTAAGATTATGTGGGCACGTCTGCCTTCCTAGACACACCCAGACAAGACTCAACAGCTTGTGGAGCGGTCAAGGGCAAGAGAAGAGACAGTGATCAAACGTGGAGGGAAAAAAAAAAAGTTCCAAGAAGTAGGAAAAACAGACCAAAAACGTAGAGCTTTCCACACAAAAAACTGATCATATGCAAAAAAAGGAAGATGTGTTGGTTCGGTCTGAACCTTAACTTCGTCAGTTCAAATGAGAGCAGAGTGTCACCAGGAAAGAAAAGACAGCACAATGCGCCCCTCCTTTTCAGAAACGGGCAACTACAAACCTCAAAAGCTCGTGTCCAAGTATGAAAGAATGTTCTCAGGAGCGACCAAAAAATCCACTCCGCCCTAATATCCACTTGGGCCTCGTTCACTCGGGCAATTTCTATCTAGGTTATAAACACGGGGCTTGTAGATTGATTGGGACGTCGCAGGCTACCACGACCGTCGCAGTGCAACGTGCCGTACGCTTAGCTTAGCTGAATGAGTTTATTTGGGTCACCGGTTTTACACACTACATGAGAAATATTGTGAGTCCACTTAGCCAATTCCGAAGCGCCGTGTAACTGTATGACAACATGTGTATGGCAGCACTTACAGGGAAACTGGTTCGGTTCGGACTTTATCTTGTGTGCGTATTCTCCCCAAATATCACATTTTCCCCTCCTTGGTGCATCAGTTCTGTTTCAGGCATCACAGATTTCTGGAAAGGAGAAGGTGACCAGAAAATACGGAAGGAAGGTGGAGACAGAGGAACGAGCCTCGGGGTGGTCGAAGCCATGACTGAAGCTCTCACAAAGCGCGCCGACCGTACAGTTCCGGTGTCACACGAGGTCCCTACCTAGGGCCCTGTGATGAAGGGATTCAGTGGCACAGTGAAGACGAACAAATCACGGGAAAGGGTTTGAAAATACTTAATAATGGAAGAGAGAAAGAAGGTGAAAAGTTATGACTGGAGAAAGTCACTTCAACCTATTTCACCAAGTTTCTGTCCCTTTTTTTTCTCTCTCTCTTCCTACTCTTGGGAAACAAGACGTCTTTCAAAAACTTTGTCTTCTCTTCAGGACCTAAATCACTGAGTAAAAGTAGCTTGGACTTGTAGGACTGAAACTTTCCAAAATTATCTAACCTTATTTATCAACATTTCTTAAGACATTTTATTAGTTGTGGCACATAATTAATTTACGCATTTTCTTCTTTAAAAGAGGTACATATTCTTTCTCTGTGTAAATTCAACAACCCAGCAAAAATGAAACAACTCATTATTTCTATGTTAAAAAGACAAGGCAGTAAGTAAAGTGGAGACCGGTGGTCTGTGTCTGCCGAGCTGTGATGTGCAGCTGTGGACAGATGGCCTGGAACATCAGAAAATGTGTCACAGACGGGAGGGGGAGCTTTGCTCAGGAGACGATATCCCCAGGGGGGCCCGCGCCAGCCATTGCTCCATCCCAGTGTGGCACAGGGCTCAGGGTCCGGGAGGTGTTTCATTCTGTGTCATTTCCCAGGGACTGCGAGCATACACCCCCTGAGTCTTGCACTCGGCCTCTTTAACTCTGCAGTGATATTTTTAGGTTTTTTTTTTTCTCTTTTCTGAGCACAGCTTTCCTGGGTCTCTTCAGTGGGCGCACACCGGAAGGGGACATTGGGCCGCCCCTTTCCTCCTGCCTCCTGCTTCCTGGCTGCCATGAGGTGAGCGCATTTCCTCAGGATTCCACCCCGAGCCACCGCCTCCCCTCAGGCCCAGCACACAGCTGCGGCATCGTGGACTCTCCTCCTTCTCCTGAGCCGAGTGTCTCAGATATCCTGCCTGTGATGGGAAGCTGACACTCTGGACTGCCGTCCTCCCCTTTCCAGGGGGCATCTGACGAGTCCTCCCCACCTAATGGAGGTCTCCCGTGAGGGAAGGAAACCCACTCAGATTGCTTTCCTGTGGCTAGATCCTTCCAGATGTGCATTTTATGTGTAACATGCAATTTCAAAGTTGAAAATTTTGCAAGAATATATAGTACAAAGAACTCATATGCGCATCCTTCATCCTTACGCTTCCACATCATCATTGTACATTTAAATAAATTATCACTCTGGAGATGGCAGATAGGCAAATGGAGAAAGAGATTACTTTTGGGAACAATTCGAAGATAAGTCGAAGGCGACGAGGACTATCTTTCAAAATTCTTGAAAACACACGTGGGTGGTTCTGATTCTTTTTACAGTGACTTAGTTGAAAGGAAACGCTTAGAGATGGAGAAGGTTCCTTCTCAGCACGGGAATCCGCGCTGCTTGTCACACTGGGGAGCTAGAAAGGCCTGTGTCCCGCAGTGAGTTCCGCTGAGCAGACCGCGCACACGGCGCGAGTCCACGGGCGCCCAGGGTTCCTGTTGCCCTCACCGGGGGCCCTACGGCCTCCAAGACCAGGTTCAACGCTCTTGCACGACTGCCTCTGTGGACCTCGTGTCCTCCCCTGTCACCGCGAGGATTCTTTTGATCCTGAGCCCCCCGCAGAAAAAAAAAATGATTCCCAAGGTTCCTCCAGCCCAGCGAATGTTGGGTTCTTTGGAAATGAAGTCAGTGTTCACTGCTCCTGGCATCTGAGGTGCCACCAGGCGGCAGAGGTCACGGAGAGGCTGTTTCCAGGGGGCTCTGCCCGTCCTGCCTGGGAGCCGGAGGGAGCTAGAGGTGTGACCGGACCCGGGGGAGCCTGAGGGAGCCGCGGGGTTTCTGTGAGAAGCCCCCACTGGCGCTGGGTGCCAGAGCAAACAGCCCCAAGTACAGTCAAAGTCCCACAGAGCTCCCAGCCATATCCCGCCCGAATTTCCCATAAAGAACGGATTCCTCAAGGCCATTCATATTCATGAGCATTCCTAAGTATTCTCACTTTCTTCTCAGTATCATCAGTGGAAAAAGGCTCCTCCTTTGGCTGGCTCCACAAATACAAGCTTTCAAAGCTTTTCGCCTTTCCCAGTCGGCGTGTTTACCTTCTATCCCACACACAACGCAAAGAAATAGTACTTAATTTTCAATGGAAATCGGTTGACTTTGACATCTTGGGTGTAGAAATTCTCAAGTGAAAATAAAGATGAAATTTCAAATAGGGTGTGTGTGTGTGGGATAATCATATTCCTCATAAAGAAACTCGAAAGGAAAAATCCCAGAATCTGATATAGCGCTTTTATAATAAAAGGAAATGAAGTTAAATGTAAAATACATCCCATAAACGTTTCAAACACTTCATCAGATGTACAAATTCTATCAAGAAAGAAACACTCCAAAAACAGAATAGTTATTAAAAGATAACAGAGCTTGTATTGGAGACACTGAGAACAAAAAAGGGTTTAAAAGTAGAACAATAAATGAAACGTTCTCAATCGGTTTTATTGACGGCATCAGGGTGGAACTGGTTGCGTCTTTAACGTGCCTGCGATCGTGGACGAAGATTTAGTTTCGTTTCGTTTGCTGGTAGGATCCAGACAGAGTTAGCTTGAGAAACGAGGACAGGACAGAAGGTAAGACCGGGTCGGACTCTACAAAGAGAACCGAGAGGCTGACAGACATTCCCGTGGGTGGCACTTTTATATTCAAAGTTATTTTACTATATAAAAATAAATCTGCAACGGGCGCCGTGCCTCGAAGTGGGGCCCAGCGGAGCACGTGTGGGAACCCCGCGCGGCTGGTGAGGGACGCGACTCCGCAGCGCCGGCCGGCCCGGGGTCCCCCGGCGCTGGGTCGCGGCAGCGGCTCCTCTGCCGTCTCCGGGCGGCGGCTCTCGCGGCCCCTCCCCCCTCGGTGGTGACAGGGCTTAGGGAAAGACCCCGGTTCCCCGCGCCGAGCTCGGGCGCGGAAAGAGCACTCGGGGACGGCGGGCGAGGGGCGGGAGGGGCGCCCTGGGCACGCCCGGGTGGGGCCCGTGTGCCGCCCCGCGAGCGCCGGCGGGCTCCGCTCCTCGGACCGAGGCGGGCGGTCTTCGGTCTGCGCTCCGACGTCGGCGCCGCCGCAGAAGCCGCGCTCACCAGGGGCCGCGGACCGAGCTCAGGCGCGCGGGGCCCAGGGCGCCGCCCAGCAGCACGGAGCTCAGGAGCAGCGGGGGCCGGAGCCGGGCGGCCCGAGCCGCGGACGAGGGCGCCCTGCACGCCGGGGGCTCGGCGCGGTACGGCCTCTCCACCTCCGGGGGCGAGGCCGCCATGCCTTGGATCTGGAAGGGAACGCGAGAAAAGGCAATTGCGCCCGGCGTCCGGCGGCAGCGGGGGCGCCGCCCCCGGGAAGGGAGGGACGCCCGGAGGGCCCGCGGGCTCGCCTCAGGCTCTCTCTCCACCCCGTTCCCGCCCCATCGCACCTGTAGCTTGAGGACAGACACACTTTGCTCTTCGAGGAGAGCGCTCAGGAATCAGCCTCTGGTCGGCTCGGAGGATCACTGAACGCACACGCGACCAGTGTTACAGTCTGAGTCTAGATGTCCCCGAGGCCTCCTGGGAGGCGGCGGGTCTAGGGTGTGTGTCTGGGATTGGTGTGATGTGGGGTCAAAGGTTCCCACCGTGGGTGTGAGCGCTCCCTGCAGACAGGCAGGTGGGCGGTAAGAGCCAGAAGGAGACTCGCGCTGCTTCTCTGCCTTCCGCCTGCCCCGCCATGGACTATTTCCCCTCTGCCTCGGAGCCAGCCGACCGGGGGCCGAAACCGCTACAAACGGAGCCGAAATAAACCTTCTTCCTTTGTCTAGAGATGTAGGGTATTTTGTTGCAGTAATGAGAAAAGTAAAATAATCGGGTATATCAAAACATGACCAGATTATTGGCTTTTCAGATGTGTCTGAGCCTTAGGTTTTCCTGTTGTGGATTTGGGTAAAATATTATGTCAAGGATCTCAGGGGTGAAAATAAAAGGAGGGCTCACCGACCACTCTGCGTTGTCTGTCTTGGAACATCTCACGTTCACTGGCAGGCTCAGGACAAGCTTATTGAAGGAGAGGCCTTCCTTTTTAGTCCACTTAAACTTATTCATTGCATCCATGAAAGAAAGGTTTTTGTACTGTTTGGGGCTTTTGATGATGAAAGGCCACGTCCTGAAATTAAATAACCACAATTATGTTCAAAGAAGAAGACTCCACATTTCTGTTGCTTTAGCCATTCTAAAGTAGACTTCATAATTCATTCATTTTTCACACATACGTAACCCTATGTAAAGCATCTGTGAACTCTTTATGAGCAAAAATGCACATCAAACGAGGAGTCTTAAAAAGACAAACCCTGCCCTCTCCTTTCCTCTCCTTTCTTCCTGAGTGGTAAGAGGGACTGAATCCGGTGGTGCTTTGCCAGTGAGTTACGTTCCCAGCCTCAAGTTTTCCATGCTTATTTTGAGACAAGGTCTTGCTAAGTTGTCCAGGCTGGCCTTAAATTTTTGCTCCTACCTCAGCCAGCTATGGTGCTCAGGTTATTCTTGTTTTAGTCACGGGATGGATATTATTATTTTTTAAAATTTGGCTTCAGAAAACTTCCCGAGAGCCTCACAATTCTAGTTAACAATGTAAGTAAGAAGTATTCATTTCTGAGGCGTCGGACACTAAGGACACAATGTGGAGCCCTGTAGGTTTTCCAGAGATACCGGAGCAAGGGTCAGAGTCAAATCTGTCTGTCCTCTGTGAAAGCCTGACCCCTGCTGGCCGCCTGTTTCAGCTCGCCTGAGGAAGAGGATAAACACAAAAGATTGGAATTTGAGCCAGTGATTTAAAATTTTATAGAGAAAAAAATACTGTATACTCAATATGCTCTTCTTCCATTCGCCACATGTTAAATGTCCAAGGAAGAAAGAAGAAATCACAGAAGAATGACCCAACCAGCTTGAAAGGCTGCTCTTCAGATACTATCTTCCATCAAACGTTTTATATTATTTCATTTTTGGGAAAAGGAAAAGTGCACACTAGAAAAATTCACATTAACTCATCCATGGTTGTGACAGGGAATTATCTGGGTCAACCCCTGGGTTTTGGTTCCATGACACCGCGACAAGGTGTTCGGGTAATTTCCAGAAGTTACCAATATTCGTCCACCTGCCGAGGAAGCAACATTTTGAGTGCTGGATCTTCACGGTCTCCTTACTTGGTTCTCTCTTACACGCATAGCAACCCAGGCACACGGACTATTATTCTTTAAAGCAAATTAGGCAATCCTGTATTAACTTTTTTGGAATTAGGAACATGAGTTTTTACTATGAAGGTTGAGCATTATTTCTTCTATATCCTAACAAGTGAGAAAATCAGGATGCTACGTACAACCGCTTAGAGTTCTCAATATTCATTTCTTTTTTTTCCTTCAATGAGAGTTATTACATCATTGTCAAGGTTTGGTTTTTGGTTTTTGAAGGCAAGGTCTTGCTTTTTAGCTCCAAGTCCACTGAGTGCTGGGATGATGGGGTGGGCTGCTATACCCCACTTCTCATTGTGGAGTTTTAAATCCATTGAATAATGCAGATATCTTAAAGTTAAGTATTATAAATTAAGAGTTTCCCACACCAGCAACTCACTACGTTAAATACACCATACCTACTAAGGACTTCAAATCTATAGCAATCATTGATCTAATTGTGCTGACACATACAGACATAATCTAGAATTAGTATAAAATAAGAGCGTTCAAGAATCCTATTTAATTTGGAGACAATGTCCTTTTAAATGCACTAACAGCTACAGCTACTTCATTTGATATAAAATAATTTTATAAAAAGCATTAACATTTATTTACTAGTTTCAAAATTTCTAATTATTTAATATTTAAAATATTATATTATTTTCTAAAAATATTATATATTCAAAAAATTAACCATCTATTATGAAAAGAGAAAATCAACTTCGCAATAGAAAAATACTGGGACTTATGGTGCACTTCTAGGCCTGCAACGACCCAGAAGACCACAAGGTGGCGCTCGGACCTTGAGTGCCGCTCTCGATCATAGCATTGCGTGGCTCTGGGTAAGAGGGAGGTGTAACCGTTCTGCACAGGCGAACCTGGCACTGTCTGAGACTGCACAGCACAAAGAGAAACAAGAGAGCTAACCACATGTGCCACCTTTAGTACGAAAGGGTGAACGCCGTTCCTCGCTCCTATGGTGGACTCAGTTTCAGAGGCAGGGGTGGGGAGACCGGATGGACGGCACCACCGGCCTGTCTGAGGTGCCATCTGAGATTCTTGTGCCAAACGGGACAACAATGGATTCAAACTCAATGATGAGGTTCAGTGTTGATCTTATGGGAAAACTAGATTTGGTTCTCGTCCAATTCAGTTCGCAATCAGAATTGCGGACAGAATTAAGTTCATAAACCGAGGTTACTAAATTGTAGTTGATAAAAACAAATTGTGTTAATGATGCCATACTGACGGCTAAGTTTCCTTGGTAAATCCAATCTAAACTCTTGAGATAAGTTTTTCTTTGGGAGGAGCAATTTATATTTGTTAAATCCAGCCTGATGAACGAAAATCTTTAGTTTTTAGTGATTTTTTAGAAAATAATCCTCCGGCATATCTTGAAAAGTGGGTAAAGGAACATACTCTAGGGTCACAGTTTTACTGAAAATCTCCTCCTGTTCTAAAAGTTTTATTGTTAGTCTTTCTTGAGAAGAGAAGGAGCAGAGAAGAGAGACAGGAGAACTGACCGGAAGCTGCATCCAAGCACGTCTGGATAAGTGGGGAAGGTCATAGGCTCTCTGTCCATCAAACAGTCATATGATCAAAAGTAGTAAAATTTAAAAAAAATCATGAACAGATGTATTTCTGGCTATGCTGGAGTAACTGATATCGGTTTGCTACCAAAAAAAAAAAAAAAAAGGAAAATATGTGTGACATATAGTTGAGGCACCGAAAAACAGGGAACAAACGCAGCAGAAAACAGTGATGTTCCAAAGACAGTGGTTAAGGTTCAAATGGTTTCGGCCCGGAACCACTTGCTGGACCGCGGTGGATGAAGCGCTACTTCTGCCTCCCCTGTGGCAACAGCAATAGAAGGACAAATAACAGCGTTAAGGAGTCAAAGGCCTGGGGTTTCCGAGGTGGGCACGCAGAGGAGGGACTTCCACACCGATAGAGCCATTTTCAGTGATGAGTAAAGAGCCCCTGAATCTGGGGCTGAGTAATGAGCCAACTAAATTTAGGGTGGCATTCCACAGGGCTGAGCAAGGACTGACTGTGAGATTGTAAGCAAAACAACTTCCAGAACTCACCGAGAGCTGGCAGCCATTCAGATCCGACAGGCCCGTGTGGAACAGCTTTGCTGCCAGCACAGGGATCCAGCAGGGAAGTCAGGGCGGGTTAGGGCTCAGCAAGGAAGCTACGGGAGGCCCCACGTCCTTTCCAGACTTCAGCTAAGAAGGAGTTGTAAATAAATACAAACAGTCTAGTTCTGATTAACATAAAATCCATAATGTCCAGGACCCGAGTTTGGGCAAAAACTGCTGGAAGCATGAATACAGATGTAAATGTGAGCCTTAGCTGGGGGGAAGATCGGTAAATACTCCAAAACCCAGAAATGATAGGCTATGAAATTAGCCTATAAGGATATTAAAACGTAAAATACACTAACAAAACATGTGGGAAAGCTATGAACAGTGCTGAGAGAAAGGAAAGAATTCTACAGGAGTGAAGAAATACATCACAGCTACATAGTAGAAGACTCAGTAATGCTTAAGATACCTGTTCACTCAAACTGATCTAGAAACTTAACATAATTCCATTCGAATCCCTTCAGATTTTCAATGATATTGATAAGTTGATTTAAATACACATGTGAAAATGAAAAGGACTTAGACTGTCAACACTACTTGGGAAAAAGAATAAGATAACAAAATTTAGAGTCTTACATATTCTCTTGGGTTAAGACTTCCAGTAAAGCAGGAGGTAAGGAAGGGAGGGCTGCACATACATGGCCAGAAAGCAGAATAGAATTCAGAGTCACCATCTGGTCATTTCCACAAATCACTTTCCAACAAATATTCAAAGTAAAACAAGAGTAAAAACACATTGAAATGAGAGAAGTTCAAATGATGGAAACATTTTAAAAAATCAGCCAGAGCAGTGTGGGCAATAGGAGTTTTGATGCATTCCTGTTGATGATGCGAAATAGTGACAGTACTAATGCTGATGAAGTAGACCTGAGCTCAGTCCATGGCTCAGTGATTCCACACCAGAGAGCAGCCCAGAAATATCAAAACACAACTTCATACTGCGACTAATATGTAATGTTCAGCTTTCATCATAATAGCTGGAGGCTGAAAATGATCCAAATGTCTTTCAGTTGGTGAACTGATAAATTATGGGATAGCCTTCTGGTGGACTATTATTTAGCAAGAAAAAAGAGTTAATTGCCCATTAATCCACCACCATAAACAAATCTTGGAAACATTCTGAGTAAAAAAGCCAAACATAAAAAGTTCATACTATATAGTTCCATTCATACAAAATTTAGAAATGAACATTTATAGTGACATAAAGCAGATTTGCAGCTTCCAGGGCTTTGAGTGGGAGGGTGGATTTTCTCCAGAAAGACATAAGACAATTTGGGGATGACAGACGTGCTTTACATCTTGCTTGCAATGGGGTCAGACAGGTCCATACACATGATAAAATTTTTTAATAATGTACTTAAAACAAGTGCCCTCCATGTGGCATGCCTCAAGAAATCTGACTCTAATATATAAACAGAAAACGTAAAAACTAGAACAACATGATGAAGCTTATATCCGATAGTTATAGAAGGAACGTGTGAAGTCTGGACTCCCAAGGCAGCAGCTTAACCCTCTCCCCCGCTCTTGGTGAGCAGACGGTAGGAAGACCACGGGGAGGCTCCTGATAAAGAGGAGGCTGAGGCTGTGACTGCAGGGTGGACAGGATGCCATGAGTCCTGTTCGCAGAGTGACTCTGCCCTCAGCAGACAGGACAGCTCCTTGATCAGAAGTTAATAGAATACAAGGAAGGGACAAGACACAAGTCTAACACGGAGGGGTCAACCCCACTCCCAACCTTTACATGACCTTTACTTTCCAGATGCAAAGATGAGTGTACATAAAGCAAGTCACTCGAACCTCAAATTATAGTGTGGAAAGAAAGAAAACTGGGCTCAGATAGGTTTACGGGAACTTTTGGGCAGAAGTATTTCATGAGACAACACAGAAATACAGGGTGAACAGAAAATTATGCAATATTGTTCATAAAGATACAGGAAAATCTGAGTCCAGAAGACAATTTTAAAAACCGATATGAGAGAGAATTTTGACAAATATTTCACATGTAAGCTTATCTGACAACATGAGTTCAATGAATTAAGAGCTCAAATATAAGAAAACAAAGAATAAACTGAAAAGATATCACAGAGTAAAGGAAAAAAGATACAATAAATTTTTCCTTCAAACAAATTAGAAAAAGGACTCCTGAAACATTTTAAAATGCAATACTCAAGGGCCAGAGATTTAGCTCAGTGGTTCTGGTGTCTGCCTAGCAAGTGCAAGGTCCTGAGTTTGATCCTTGTAACCACATACAACAATGCTGGGTGTGGTGACTCACGTCTCTAATCCCAGAACTCGGGAGGCAGAGGCAGGAGGACTGCTGGGAGTTTGAGGCTTGCCTGGGCTACATAGTGAGCTAAGGCCAGCCTGAACTACAAAGCGAGACTCTGTCTCATAAAATAAAATAAAATAAAATAAAATAAAATAAAATAAAATAAAATAAAATAAAATAAAATAAAATAAAATAAAATAAAAATAATAAAATAAAATAAACTGTCAAAAATATAAAAACTGAATATAAACACTAAATATTTGGTGGTGTGGGAGGAAAAGAAGGAAAGTGTGAAGGTGTCAGCGCTCTCCTCTTTCATGACCTAAAACTGAAACTCATAACAGAAACATCTGTGATGATCTACTGTCTCCAAGTCTGAGGTCCTCCTTATAAAAAAATTATTTCACTGGGCATGGTGGCTCACGCCTGTAATCCCAGCACTCGGGAGGCAGAGACAGGAGGATTGCTGAGTTCGAGGCTTGCCTGAGCTCAGGGCCAGCCTGAACTACAAAGTGAGACCCTGTCTCAAAAAAAAAAAAAATTACCTCTTTTGATTAAAACAACACCAATAATACTTACTTGAATTCTACAATATTCACTTTTATTATAGTTTCTCTATTGGGGAATAAATTAAAACAAAATTAAAATTCAATTTGTTTTAAATTACACAAGTTCTACTATTTAATTTATTGAGCTTTATATTTACATATAGGTGTCTATAATAAAATGTAATTGTCAGGAACACTTTCCAGATTTTAAAGTAAATTTTTGAAAATTTGGTCTACACTATCTATACTTTATATAATCAACTGGCATGATGCTATTTTAATGTGTAAGGATATAAAATTATTTCCTTTCCTGAAAAAGCAGAGAAATGACTTTATTTTTCGTTTGGAATTAGAATCATTAATACAGAAACTTTGCAGAACAGATGCCTCACTAAAGGGGTATATTACCTCCACGTTCATGTGTGATGGGACAGAAAAATACATAGCTTACCTATGCCCATTTTCTATTCTATCATCTCATCTTTTGAGTTTTTTGCTTGTTTTTCCTTAAGCCAGACCCTGAAGTGACAAAGCAAAAATACATCGCCAAGAACAGACTATACTAATGAGACAAGATTGTTACTGTCTTTTACTTATTTTTTCTCTAACTCCTAAGATTGCTGCAAAGTGTCTAAAATGTGGTGTCTACTGAACGATAATATTTAAAGCATAAAAAAGGAAATTTCAGGCCACCTATTACATGATGCTCCTTTCCATGCTGTCTCCTGAAAACCCAGCAGTAATATTATTTTAAGCAAAATTAGAAAGTACCTAACCCATTTCTCTCTGGTCTTCCAGCCAGCACCTCGTTGGTTTGGCCTTCACTATTATTTATGGCACCATGATGAAGAACTAGATTTAAAAGTCTGATTTAAAGAGTAAACATGTTATTTTAAAATAGAGACTCTTTTTTATTCGTATAAATTTAAATATAAAATTGAATTTCTTTCTGGCCAATGGCAGTTCAGAGCAGGCCTTGCCCTGAGAAGCAGTTCTCCCTGTCTTTCCAGGTAATGAAAGCTCAACTTCAGAAATGCCCGGGGAGACCAAAGTCAGGGACACCGCACAGCTTGCCAGGCAAGGGAAGGGTGTTCTGAGACGCTTCCTCCAGACGAGCATAGGACGCATTTTACGTCTTCTGCGAATGTACAACTTTGAATGCCTGTTTGTTGTTAGAGATTCTCTCCAGTAAACCCACGATTGGGGAAAATTCCTGCCAATATGAAAAGAGTATTCTAAAGGAAAAAACTGCCCACATCTAAATGAGAAGCAAAACGCCGTCACCCTGTTGGGACTGTATGTTAGCTCGGTGGTAGGGCACTTGCCTGACTTGTGCCAGGTCCTGGGTTTAACCACACCAACACCACAAAATAATGTGCGAAGACTTTTAAACAAGGTTATATCCCAGTGCTGTCAGAATGATGTTTTGTGTATCACTTTTATTTCTGTTAATGTGAGTATTTCATCTAGTTAGATCAGCCCCTCTCATTTGAAAAGTCCTATCAGAAAGTTACTCCACGTGAACACATATATGGAAGAAAAGCCAAGAATATGAGCTGTCACTTTCTTATTATGTACTATGCTGTATTGAACAGCTGCTTAATCTATTAAGGTTTTTTTCCTCTATCAAACTGGGATTGCGTGCCCTATTGAAATGGCACAAAAATAAATGATTTTACATGAAAACATTTAATAAACTAGAAACCAATTTACATAAGCATTTTGTTGTTTGTATTTCACTAGATACTGATTTCTGTTTGGTGGCTGTAGGGTTGTTTAGGTAGAAGTAAGTCACATGTACAAGTGATTAATTTAAAAAGAATGTCCTTAGTTCATAATTTATAATGTCTGTAACATTTAGGCAGAAAAACTAGACCATATGTATATTCTCCTTCACTGTCTGAATTTCATCATACCCTTATTTAATGCCTTTTACTGTATTCTTAAATATACTTTTCAAAAAACCTGTGTACATTTTCATCTCATTATACCAATCCCTTTCACTTTGAAAAATCTGAATTACTAGAAAAATCTTCCTTATATTAAAACAAATTATGCCACCCCACGTCTCTACCAGCCATTGTAATTCTTCTGGTTGATGCTACTGAGAAGAGATGAAATCCTTTTCAAATATCTTTTAGCATATACAAAACAGAATTCTCAATGCTTCCTCGGCCTCACGCCACTCACTGAGCCTTTTGCTTCCCCTTATCTCACTGCCTCCACACTACAGCCCTGCAGCAACTCTGTGGGGGTCGCCCCGAAGGGCACCTCAGTGTGACCACTTAGCCTCCCTTGAGAGAGGCGCCATCTTGGCCAAGTCTCCACCCCCCCCCCCCACCAGCTGGAAAATCACCACGGCCTCCTCGCTGCTGGTAGGATTTCCTCTGTGTCCTCACTCGACTAACCTCTCTTGTACCCGACCCTGGCTGTGCACTGCCCGGAAAGCCCCCCACAGTCTGATGCCCCTGCCCCGGCCCCGCTTCCTCACTCTATCTCTACCATGCTCCACTCGGCTCTGGCCACATGGACCCTTCGGGGTTCCTCAGACCTGATGGGTTCATTCTCCACACTGGTCACGGCGACAGCTCTTTTCTCTGTGTGGAATGTACTTGTCTGTCTTTCTCACCCTGGTTTCTCAGCATGTAGCTCTCTGTTCAAACATCACCTCCCCAGAAAGGCTCCACTCCCTGTTGATGACAGCTGCACACTTCCTTCACTGTTTTTATGCTTTTATAACATCTCTGACTATGAATGTTTTTAAGTCTTACTTATTACTCCTCCACTTTAAAATGTAATTTAAGAGGGCAAGGAATAGGATTTATCTTGTCTACTTATTTGTTTTAAGTAGTTTCTGTAATACACAATTGTACAGAAAGGACCCACGCAGCAGGCTATGGATGGTGATCCTTGATTGGTGTCTGGGAATTTAAATAATTACTTCCTATGGTGAGGCAGAACTTTCCCTAGTTGATCTAAGAGACTCAGTTCAACTAGACTACTTGCACAAATAACTGGTTTATGTTAAAGCACCCGCTTTTTGTCTGGGAGACTGGACTTTTTTTCTGAGACAGGGTCTCATTTTGTAGTTCAGGCTGGCCCTCAGCTCACTGTGTAGCCCAGGCAAGCCTCAAACTCAGCAATCCTCCTGTCTCTGCCTCCCGAGTGCTGGGATTACAGGCGTGAGCCACCACATCTGGCATTGTCATATGTGGTATTGATTGCTGGTGGGCGTGAGTCACCACCCCCAGCATTGTATGTGATTACCGGGGATCAAACCCAGGACTTTGCACTTGTGAGGCAGGTGCTGGAACCACTGAGCTAAATCTCAGGCCCGAGACTGGACTTTTTACACATCTTGGGCGGAAGGTACCATTTTTAGCCAATCCCAACCCCCACCCCAGCCCCCCAAACATCTGAACATGGAGGGAGGCTTCAGTGAGAAGCTGCTGGTGTTTCTTTGTGTCTTTTCATTTTAATAAGTCTTGTCCATGAGTTCACCCCTGTGCTGAATCCCCAAGTCCTAGTAAATTGATAGAACTGAGTGAGGCTTGGGGGCTCAACAGCAACGAAACATACCTGCTCTCCCCAGCTGCAAGTAATCACATAGAATTACCCAGAAAATAATTCCACAGCATGGCCAATCTCGACGGGAGCAGAGCCCATGCCTGGCGTCCGAGCCCTCCACACTCACGTGACTGGTCTGTAGATCTCCCTCACGCCGATGAACTGGAGCTGCTCCATGATGTCCGGGATGCTCGCACACCGGGTGAGGTTAATTCTTGGGTAATACAGCAGGTAGGAGAGACACATCTCATTCCTGGTGCTTAACCCTCCCTGAAAATGGAGGTATTTTATTTAGAAAGTGTAGGTTCTACCAATTCTGAACCATGTAACACAAAATTCACCAAGGGTGTATGCTTCCTTCCAGTTCTGAAATGTCTTAAATCTTAAAACTGAGAAGTAATGATTTAAACGACACCTTTCAAACAGGCAGCAATATACTTAAAGATTAATAGAAATATTTCTATCTCTTTGAAGGTTTTTAGTAAATAACTTAATAATCTCCTTAAAGTCCTATGATATGTTATAAAGTGACTGCTTCAGACTGTCATGAAGATGTTTGGTTAATGTGATACTAATCAGTTTGACAGATTTTTTTCTTTTTTAAGCTGAATTTTCTCGTGTTTTCCTGTTTATAAATATCAGGAACTGGTTCCCACGAAAGATGCAGATTTTACCCTGTGTATTTCTGTAGTTAATAATGTGAAAAGAGATGGAAAACTATGATCTGGACCAAAGGAAGAAAATTAAGTAGAAACAGACTGTGAGAATATACAGATACTGTATTTAGCAAAGATTTAAAAGCTTATAAACTATATTTAAATAATTAAAATATATTCAAGTACTTAAGGGCACACATATGAAAAGTAAGCAAGCAAGAAGAAAATGATACTAGAGAAAAGAAACCTCAAAAATAGAAATTTTAGAGCTGAAAGGTACTAAAACTCAGTTTTGAGAAAAGAAAAAAAGCTGAGCTCAGTGGAAGATTTGAAATGACCAGAAGATCAGTGAACTTGAAGATCAAACGCTAGAAATGAGTCCAATGAAAAAAATGGAGAGGAACTGGGAAAAAAAGCATCAACTTACAGATTCAAGAAGTTCAACAAACACAAACACGAATAGTAAAAATCCTAGCTGGACACATCACAGTCCTACTGCTGAAAGTCAAAGACAAAGGGAATCTGGAAAGCAGCAAGGGAAAAATGACGGGACCTACAAACAAGCTGATAGAACTGACAGTCAACATTTCATCATAGACAAGGAAGGCAACAGAGTGAATTTGAAATGACATTAAAATCCTATAGGAGAAAAAGCTGTCTGTCAATAATTCTGTACCCAGCAAGTCTATGCTTCAGGAATGAAGGTTAAAAACTTGCCATAGTCGTACTGTTCATGCTTGCAAAGTAATGCAGTAGCCACTATGCAAGGATTTTATTAACTAGGAAAAGTTTGTACTTAATGCACAAGGCAGGATCGGGCCATGGGAGAAGCTGACAGACAAATGAAAATTGTAAGTGATGCTTCTGTAAATAGTACATTTCAGTGATCTTTATCATATTTGAGCTTTTTTTGAGCTGGGGTGACCACTGAGGCACAGCAAATTGTAGCGAGGAAATCTGGCCTTCCTATGGTGCCGTCACACAGTTGGTCCCTCCCTGGTGGGGGTGTGATTTTGGCTCTGCAGGCAAAGTGTCCACGGAGGGGCGCTGTGATCTGTCAGCTCATTGTCTGATACTTATTTCCAGTAGCTGGTTTGACTGTATTGGTCTTGAAGACAGTATCAAGGCAGTTTACCAAAATACCCACTACAATAAATGGTTTTACTGCATTGTTAATTGACTATTCTGCACGAAGAAGAAATGTGTATATCTATGTTACACACACATATATATATTACACACACACACACATATATATGTATGAAAAATTATAGGAGAAAAAATAAAACCAATTCCAGTACACTAACTATCCCTCTGTGTCCAGCTTCAGTCTCTCTTCTTCCCACTAAGGATGATCGTTATCTTCCTATTTGATAAATTTTCTATGGTCTTGTCATTGTATGTTACATTCAGTTTGTTGAAGTGTATGTCCCTAAGCAGAATAGTTTTACTGGGCTTGTTCTTGAACTTTACTTGCGTGTCATACTACACTTATCCCCTGAAAATCGGCTTTTTCAGTCTCCAGAAAGATTCATGTTAACACAGGTCACTTCAGTTCATGAATTTTTATAATTGCACCAATGATTATATTGGAGTGTACTTACTTATATTGCTTTAGATGGATATATGACCTGTTTCTTAGCTGTTTTTTTGTGTTATTGCCATGTTAGGTGTGAAATCCAGGGCCTTGAACATACTAGCATATCAAAACTTCTCTCATAAAATCGCTCTAAATTTTCTTACTGGAATTATATCAGATTTATAGAACAGTCTGAGTAGCATTTATTTTACTGAGTCACTGTACCCATGAATGGGGCATCTCTTATTTTTTCACTGTTCTTTAATGCCTTGAGATATTTGTATCTTTCCTCCTAAAGATAAAACACATCTAATGTTAGTTTTTGTTTCCATATGAGTTACAATTTTACATTGCATTATCTCAAGAAATTTTTTCACATTAAAATGAAATTCATTCTATGTATCAATTATAGGATTTGTGTGTATAAAATTGTAATATCATGAATAATGTGTTTTGCTTTCCATGTCTTTTTTTCTGATCTGTTTATTCTGTGTTTTTCTTTGTCCATGGAATATTGAATAGAAACACTGGAAGCAAATATTCTTGTGAAGAATCATGTTTTTGGGAAATATTTCTAGCATTCATTTAATTTACTATTGGCTACAAGTTTTCTCATAGCTAACTTTCATCAAATTAAGACAATTCCTTGATATTCCTGGTTTGCTAAATGTCTTTTTCTTTCTCCCATGACAAAGTTAAATTTTGTAAATGCTTTTTTTGTCCCACTTGGGTGATGATGTCTTTTCCTTTCAATCCCTGAATGTCAAAGGCCACTGACATATTTTCTAATTTAATTCAACTTTACATTTCTTAGCTCATCCCAAATTGGTTCTGGTGTTGGATTTGTGTATGACACAGACTTTTGTTGCCAATATTTTATGGAGATATTTCTATAAGGAGTATGATACTGGCCTCTTTCACTTTGTCCTTATGAAGCTTCCTATTTGAAAACTTTTGTTACCCAAAAGTAAGGTGGGAGGTGATTTTTCTGTTTGTATTCTCTGGAAGAGGCTGAGCAAGACATGAAGTACTTGCTTCTTGGATATACAGCAGGAATTCCCAATAAGTCTGTTGGACCAGATTTCCATTTGGGTCAGAAGCCAGAAGCTCTTGAGTTCATATAGTTCTTGCTCTTCCTCCTCCTCCTCCTCCTCCTTCTTCTTCTTCTTCTTCTTCTTTTTTTTTTTTTTTGAGACAGGGTCTCACTTTGTAGCTCAGGCTGGTACTGAGCTCACTATGTAGCTCAGGCAAGCTTCAAACTTAGCAATTCTCTTGCCTCTACCTCCCGGGATTACAAGCGTGAACCACCAAGCCCAGGACTTCGGTGTGTGGTACTGATTGCTGGTGGGCATGAGTCACCATGCCTGGTATTGTTGTATGTGGTTACCAGGAATCCAACCAGGGACCTTGTGCTTGTTAGGTAGGCACTGGAACCACTGAGCTAGATCTCCAGACCAGTTTCTTCTTCCTTTAAATTAATAGCAATTTATTACCCAGACTCAGACAGTTATTGATCACAAGTTATCGCATTTGTTGAGGAAAAACCTAAAAGAATAAAGATAAACTTTTCATGCAAGTCAACAAATTACACTGCTAATATTCCTATAGTACCATTAGGTATTTTGAAATCTGATAAAAATGCTTATACATCTCTGATTTTACCTTTAAGATGCTTCACGCTCAAGATTTTCAAGAATTTTGTTTCCAAAAGGTACTGTTTGTCACTATTTTTTTCTAAAGTCAAAGCTTTTTCCTTCCTTTCTATAAATAACCTTTAATGATAGTGAGGATTTATTTTCTTACCCATGTCATGACGACTCTGTCCTTGGTGTTGTAGCGACATTCAGTAATGAGGTTATCTCCCTAAAATACAGAAACACAATCTCTCAGGTGAAGTTCAATGCTGCCTTATTTACTGAATACATTCGTAGGCCAACAATTAATGTTTGCTGTTGGAAAAGATACAGCAAAGAGCCCAGGATAAGACCTTTGATCTGTTTAACACTACGGTAGGTTTGCTAGAATAGGGCCCAAGGGGATAAACAAGTCAGGCTCTGTGTCAAAGCCAGACTGCACCCGATTCTACCTGGATAACCAGGTAAGGTAAGGAGCTGAATAGACCGGCACAATGCTTTCATCTTAAAAATAACAATACAAATAGCACTTACTTTGTGCAACTGTTGTGAGGAAATTAAATACCGTAAGCCGCATATGTCCTTAGCAGAGATTAAACACCTAATGAAATGATAGGTATGTTATTGTGATCACTTATTCACTAGAATTACTTTCTTTGAAGATCTTTACTTACAACAAAACTGTGAGGCAAATGACTAGGCTTTAATTGTTCTAGTGCTTCCCAGTCTTTTGAGCACTACAAGGTCCATAAGGAATGATATTTTTATGGCCCTGCTCAAGTAAGTGGTGGGTCTCTCTGTGAACTGCAGACGGCCATCCCACAGGGCACTGGCGCCTGTTCTTTCCTCCCTGCCCACCACACAGAGGGCACGGAGATCAGATCTCAGTGTACCATGCCCTGCAACAGCAAACTTGGCAGGAAGTGCTGAGATAATGGGTGGAAAGCCCCACAGCCAAGGTGATGAAGGCGAGTACAGCCCTTGAAAATCCTGACAATCCTGAGTGTCTCTCAAAAATCCATCTTTCTACCCTCAGAGTATACCGGAGAATTCATGAAAACAGTATCCATCCAAAGCTATGGATGTCAGGATAATCATCAGCAAAAAGTAGATCTTTCTCCTCGCAACACTGTCTTGTGATGTGCCTTCTGCCCACCTAAAAACACTATCCCCAGTACTGTGTGAGGAGAATACTGCCATTATTGGCATTTCCTAAACAGTGTATGCATCTGTCTTTCCAGAGTGAAATCAGGGATAGAAAATTCTAGGAACTCAATGGCCACAGAGTAAAGCTTTAGGGAAACAAAGCACCATCAAAGTTTCAAAAGGCCTTGTTACTGTGCAGGTTAAATTCTTTTCTGTCTTCCACTTACCCGGAGGAACGTTGCGAGCTGCTTGACACAGAGGAGTATAATCAGCTGTGCCAGAGCATGTCTGTCACAGGGAAGAGGCACCCTTTTATCCAGTTTTACTGAAATGGAACTTGTCAAAAAAATTCTATCTCTTCAAGATAGTAGAAAGAAACCTTGATTTTACCTGAATCATAACAGCAAGTCAAAGGATCACTAATTGGGGTACCAGCTTTCTTAAAAAAGGATCATGTTTAATGATCCATACTTGAGTATTTTTTTTTTTGGTTTTGATTATCATTTTTAAATCAAGAACTTGAATTGCCCCTGGAGTCAGTAAGAAAAAAATGAGTTTCAGGTTTGGAAAACAGATCAAACACATTCACCCAAGTGACGCAACACCTGCGGTGGAGGGGGGGGGGTGGGGGAGATCATGGGTACAATGAGCAATTTGTTTCATCGGTAGGAATCTTGCCACCTCTTGGCCAAGGTGCAGCTCAAGACTATTATAACATTCAGTGAAAAAGAACAAAAACATGCATACTGGCAAGATTGTTTGTTCTTCCTTTAGATACTGAAATTCTTGAAAATTGAAGTCAAAATCATCATCATAAGCAAGTAATTTCATCTCCTTTCCTTTTCGGAAATGCCGCAGCCTGACGCCTCTGCCAGCGAGGTGAGCGTGGAGAAGGACCGCAAACACGTGGATTCCACTTGGCTTTTCAGCCTCCAGAGCCTGCAGGAACAGCCGGAAGACCTGATCAGCCCAAACAAGCGCGTGTTCAGATGGTTCACACAGAAACAGACTCGGAGGAACAACCGAGAAGAAAACCAAAGCAACTCTAGTGAGTGGCTGCGCTGCCCAGGATTTTGAATGTGAATTGTTCAGCGTTCTCTTTGCAAAGCAACACTGGACGGGAGAGGAGAGAGCAAAGCTGCGGGGCCGCTTCAAGATGGCTCATCCTGTTTCCTTCTTCCAGAGAGTCGGGAGGGAGTTAACCCTCCCAGCAAAAAGAGTCCAGCGTGTTAGAAACCTGGAAATGCAAACTCTAGAAAGGAAAGTTCCCCTCTTTTCCAGATATGAAAGCCAGAGGCCTCCGTGGGATGAAATGCAGCACTATGGTTCTGGGGTCAGTCCCTGTCATTGCTGTGATTTAAACTGAATAATTTAGAAGGACACAGTCTGTCCTCTTTACCAGTCTGCGATACTGGCCACACCTACAGTGTCACCCAGTGCTTAAAGACTGTGATTGTATTGAAATACTTCCATTCAATAAGAGACTGAAGGTGGAAATAGTCACCGTGAGATGCATGCGCCTGGCATTCTCTTGCACAGCATGCATTTGTACATTAGTCGTTCTTGCTCTTTGGTGAAAAAAGGCAAGGAAGCAATCAAGCAGAGAAAACAAATAAATGATGGAAGAAAGAAACGAGGGTAAAAGGAAAAGTAGAGAAAGGAAAGAGTGCATACCAACAAAGGCAGGAGTTGTAAGAGTTGTTTAAGAAGTGAAGGCCGGTGGGAGAGGAAAGGAAACCGGCCTGCAAGTTGTTCCTGCCTCTGGAACTCTGCTTGTGAAAGGCGGTCAGAGGTGCTGCTGAAACTGTAATATGTTTTCACACGCTGCCAACAGGAAAAGGGGTGAGGAAGAGACAGAGTTTTTGCGGCCCAGTTTTCAAGAGCACGCGGCAATCTGCAGAGAGCAGCTCCCAGACGCCAGCACGGCCTACCTCTTGCAGGCATTCCAGGGTGCAGTGGCCCTCAGAGCGGAACTCAGGCATCCCTGGGGGGATGGTGTGGAAGAGGCTCACCCAGAGCCCAGCCTCAATCACGCCCGCGTCGTACGTCCTCAGGTCTGTGGTATGGTAAAACCGTAGTCCAGAACTATCTATTAAGCCTGGAACAAGAACACACAACTTAACATAAGTTGAGGTTTAAAAACATAGTTCCCATAGCCTGTTAAAATGGTTGCATTGATTTTCCTTAAAAATTAGAGAAGACAGAAAAACCAACAGAGATCACTAGAGATGATCAGCAGTTTCATAAACAGAACCTAAAGTGTGACTTCCTATGTTGTTTGCTACCACTATTGACACATATGGCTGCTACAGAGAAAATGGTTAACTGGCTGATGTCTTTCCCAATTATCTAACACAGAGACAGTGAAAATTCTAAAGTCATGCCTCAGAATACAGAATCACCCTTCACAGGTTTATTTTGTAGTGTTCTAAGATGAAGTTTGGTAACATTTACTTAGTGGTACAAATCCCTTGGCCATTCACTTTAACACCATTTTATACAATTTCATTGAATGAGTACTTCTTGTGTATATTTACAACTTGCACACTACATAACAAAATGCTTAGGGCCGGAGATTTAGCTTAGTTGTTCTTCCTGCTTCGCAAGCGCAAGGTCTTGAGTTTGATTCTGGTAACCACATAAAATGATATGGTATTGGGCGTGGTGACTCACGCCCACCAGCAATCAGTACCATACCCCACAATGTTGGGCATGGTGGCTCATGCCTGTAATCTCAGCACTCAGGAGGCAGAGGCAGGAGGATTGCTGAGTTCGAGGCTTGCCTGGGCTCCATAGTGAGCTCAGGGCCAGCCTGAACTACAAAGCAAGACCCTGTCTCAAAAAAAAAATGCTTAATAATTTTAGTGTGATGAGTGGTAGCTTTTCCATAGGTACAGTTAGAAAGAAAAATTTCATAAGAAATTATGTGTTTGGAACTCAACTTATATAGCAAATGAAAAAGTCTATGCTTTATTCCTGGGTAGGTAGTACTGAAGAAGTTTGATTAGTGGTCAAACATGCCCACTGGGGTGACTGGCACTGGTAAACAATGGGTATTGTCCCAGTGTAATTGTGAACATGTGCCCTCTTCTACTTTAAAAAGTATCTCAGTTCAGTTGACAGGTGTATGGACTCTAATATTTTCTATTTTGTTTACTCTCAGTTAAAGACAAGAATTACAACCCTTTTAAAATGCAAGGGTAAAATACATCAAGAAAGAACTCACCTTTCTTGTGTGCCGGATTATCATAATGGACTTCTAGAAGCACATAACGAGGGTCTAACGGAGTGCCAAGAGACAATCCAACGTGTGCTGGGTAGGAAAAACCCTAGACATGGAAAATTCCATGAGACGGTTTCTTAGGAAAATCCCTGAGGGCTCCACTGTGTTCACAAGCCAATCATTCTCAATTCTGATCACAAAATTAATCAATCATGGAGAAGAGCATTCTTTCCCTACTTAAACAGAAACATGGCACCCTGATACAGAGAGTATACGGAGTGGTACTCATAAGCATCAGAGCCACATTTGTAGTGACTGTACACAATCAATTCGTTGTTCTACATCTCTGCCATCATTTGCCCACCTCTCCACCAATGGCCCAGGCGAAGACCACGGTCTCGCAGGTGAGGAAGGCGTCAGGCATGTTTGGGTGGTAGCATTCGTGGCCGTAGTCCAGGACACTGTCGTTGAAACTGCTGCTGCACTGGTAGAGCAGGATGTGGTGGACCAGGCTCTCGTGGCCTCTGTGTATCACTGGCTCAACCTACACAAATCCAGATGAGGGAGACGATGTGAGAAGACAGCCAGGAACACCCTGCAACGAGCCCATGACTACACCTGGAATTACCATTCTTCCAGGCATCTTCTTCTTAACAGGCGTGATTTGCACTGGAGACAACAAAGATGATGATGGCAAAGGTGACAGCAAAGATGAGAGAACTGTTCATTCCAAGTCCCATAAGACTCTGCTAATCTGCTTTTGTTTCTAACTCCCCTTTTTCTCTTCCCCATTCAGCTGAGCATCCATTCCAAACCCTTCCTACCCTCCTTTAGGACCCAGTGTGCATTTCTCCTCTTCCCTCTTTTGTTATCCATGTAGGAAAAGGAAGCCTTCTTGTCTCTCTCAGTCTCCATCTCCTGGACCTTAAAGTACTATTTTTGCCCACCCTTACTGGAATACACAATACCTTGTTAATTTGTTACATACTCTGAACTCTATACAATGCATTGCTCAATAATGGATATTTTTAGTATTGAGATAAGGATCACATTTTAATTATTTTATTATTAGAATGGGGGATCAAAAGAAAACCATTGTTAGTGATGCTGTGACACTGCTAGGATCAGGAGGGAACCTAGGAAGTAGTCGAAATCTCTTCCCAGATGGGCAGTGAAGTTGGCACTTGTTAAAACGATGGCCCATGTAAACACGCTCCTTCCAACTTCTCCTCTGAAAGTCCCTCTCATGACACTTGTCTACGGGAGTCCAGCAACCTGCAAACCAGCCCAGAACGAGCTAGGCATAGCCAGAGAGCCCAGAGGTCCCTGTATCCAGATGAAAGGGAGCCCTGTAATCAGCCTCCGTGAGCTGCCTCTGTGGTGCCAGTCACTGGGTTGAGGAGCCTGGAGTGCTTATAGATCTCCACGTCAGCTGCCTGAGACCTAGGCGTGACGTCATTATGAAGCCCTAACTAATCACACGCAGAAGTGCCCTTTTGAAGTCCTCACTTGGTCTCTACTTTAAGACTTGCATATTTAAAAAATGTGCTTTAAGCTATTTCCTCCTAATTTCATTTTTTTCTTAATTTCCTTTCCTTTTGTAAGAAAACATAAGTAGTTGAGGAGGAATGGGTATGTCCTAGATACAAGTCTAAAATGAACAACCACAGAATTCCAGTTCTTAAATTCTGCTTTGCTTCATATCATGTACCGCATGTACATTTTTAGCATCACATTCAATGGAAATAATGTTGCATAGAGTCTTGTTTGTACTTGTATCATCTCTAAAAGGTCCATAAACCCTAAAGGCAGAAACTGCTTTGTATTTTGCTTAAAGACGACAGTTATTGTTCAAACACAGCTGCAAAATAATGATTACACAGAAGTAGAACCAAGAGTCTCAATTAGAATTCATATCCACCTCTAGTTTGAACTCTCTCATGAGACCAGACTTACTTGGCTGTCTCAATACTCCGAGGACAGAGCACTGCTCAGATGGCAAGAGAAAATCTTGACATAGAGATTTTTGCTAAGTCTTGTAAGTTCAGGGGTTTGTACTGAGCTCTGTGAGGCAAGTCTTGGAAAGGAATCAAATGAGTCGGCTGTTGCCAACACAGCTCAGAAACTAGAGACCAGTGTATGGTGTCTATAGGAGAAGGGAAAGGGAGATTTTGCGACACATATATAGAAGAGATGGCCATGGGCCTATGGAGGCAGAGTGTTAGCCATGCTAGTACAAGCCAAGGAACGTCAGAAGCCAGCAGAAGCGGGGTGAGGCAAGGTGGGGGTCCTCCTCTGGGGCTCTTGGAGGGAGTCTGGCCCTGCTCAGGCTTTGATTTCAGACCTCCAAATCTCCAGATGGGGGAAGATACATTTTGGCTATTTCAGGTTGTGGTCATTTATGATAGTACTCTAGGAAGTGGGCACAGCCCCCAGCTTTGCTTCTCTATTTTCTATCATGAACTAACAATCTGTACCTTTAATCTTGTACCTTTAAGCCCCTGAAAGTGTTTGTGACTCAGATCTGCCACACATATAACTTCTCCCTTAAAGACTGAGGTTAAGTATTTTCTTCACCTATAACTGAATATATGCTTACCTTGGTCTAGTTTTCAGTATTTGTGGGGTGCCTTGTCCCAGTGCTGAGCTGTACCTGGGAAGTGTAGAGTACAGTGAAGACCTCTTTTGAGCAATTTGCCTGTGCTCTCTATTCCATTGAAGATGTGGTCCCTTGCTTGTTGAAACATGAGTGGAACATAACTCTACAAAAACAACTTGCAACTCAGTAAACTACTAATTAAGACAAAAGGGCAGAGTGATGGGTGGAATCTGTAATGAGCTGGAAATTTTGTAAGTCCTATCACTTTTCTTCTTGCCTCTTCTTGTTCCTGGCACCCTGCTTCATAGACCTAGGGCAGGCAGAGTGTGCTGTCCACACAAGAGCCCTTAAGCTCTTTCTGACAAAGGGCATCCAAAGGTTACTTGGCTCCTACAGCAGTGCTGCCTATGAGAACACTGCAGGCAGCGCTAGCAGTGTGGATGCCTCTCTGAACACTCTCCGCATGGCTCTGGTGGTCTGGATGAGGCATATGCTTCCGAGCTTCACTCTGACTTGTTTTCTTTGGCACAGTACTAGAAGGGACAGGGCCAGTGCTTTACTAAGATTGCGTTGAGTCCCTTCAACCTTCTCTGTTCTCACCATCCCGTTCTGTCCTGGATGCCTCTGTCTCATCACCTGTGCTGTGACTTTCTTTGAAGACCTGATCTCGGACTTGCTTTGCAGAGAGCAAGAAGTGCCATGAAATATCCAAGCCCCAGAGCAGCTAAAAGGTGCACCGTGTCCAGCAACCTTGTCTTAGGTGGGACAAACTCCAAGCATCTCTATGTCCTGCCTGGATTAAGGGCCAGCTGAAATTCCACCTAATCCACACCCTCGCTCATGATTCCTCCCTAGGCTTCCTCCTCTGCACACACCCGTACACAGTGTTGTCTACTCCTGGCACTTTTTGAATAAAGCATACGCATGTTAACCCAGGTCTAAATAGGCTGCACCTAGGAACCCAGCCCAGGCCAAGTAACAAAATGAAAAGCAGCTTTGAACTACACATACTTAGTTTTCAGTGTTGTTTTATTACTTTTTGCTTCTGTTTCCTATTCAGTTAACTTCTCACCATCTCAGTTTCCTCACCAGTGGATTAGTGAAACTGAGATTTACTATATGATTACTCGAGAATTAAATTGCCGGCATGTGAACAACAACAGCACCTTATAGTTGCTCAAATATTTATTCTGGCACCATTAGTGCAAGTTGGATACAGTTTTAAAATAAAAAAAATTTTTTTTTGAGACAGGGTCTAGCTTTGTTCAGACTGGTCCTGAACCCACTATGTAGGCCAGGCAGGCCTTGAATGTGCCTCTGCTTCCTGAGTGTTGTGATTACAGGCATGAGACACCAGGCCCAGTACTGTGATATGTGGTACTGGGGATCGAACTTGGAACCTTGTGCCAGCCAGGCAGATGCTGGAACCACTAAGTTAAATCCCCAGCCTTGTTATCCTTTTAATCTAAAAATTTCTCTCTCAAGAGGTAGCATTCATTTATTCGAGTACCAAAACCCCATAGTCCTTCCTTCCTGAATTCTCCACCTATACTTATGTTGCTGGCTGCTGAGGGAGGAAACAATTATGCAAAAACATGAATTTGACAGTCATGTGATCCATATTGTAAGACAATAGAGAAGCCAAGGCAGAGAACGATACTTTTGCTTGCCTTCCAGCACCAAAGCCTCTTCCAGACTGTCCTGTCCAGATCCTAAATTTCTTACTCCACTTCTGTAAGAATGGTCTTTATTCTTTTAAGTTGCCTAAGTGCATTTATATAATCCCAATGCTGATGTGAGAAGAAGTTGGTCCACTCACCGGAATCCCCAGCCTTGAACATACTGGCCAACAGCCATCCTTCCCTTGGATGTGAAAGAGGAAATGCACCACTGTGAAAGCCTGTGTTCCATGTTCTCTACCACTAGGCTATTTTGATTTCTCCTTTACAGCCTTCTATATTTGTGGTTTTACAGCAAACAAGTATTAACTTTTGAATATTTTTTAAAATTCTGTTTTCATCACTTAAGAAAGGGACTGTCCCATGACAGGTGAATTAGTAGGACAAGTCTCTACCTACTAAGCACAAAGTGTTCAGGAAAATTCTATGAGACACTAACACTCCAATAGGTGCAGTGTCCCTCTGATGCTCTTGCTCACACCTCCCATCCACAACTGACTGTACATGTGCCAACTGTTGACATGCCATCCATTTTTCTTCTTCTTCTTCTTCTTCTTCTTCTTCTTCTTCTTCTTCTTCTTCTTCTTCTTCTTCTTCTTCTTCTTCTTCTTCTTCTTCTTCTTCTTCTTCTTCTTCTTCTTCTTCTTCTTCTTCTTCTTCTTCTTCTTCTTCTTCTTCTTCTTCTTCTTCTTCTTCTTCTTCTTCTTCTTCTTCTTCTTCTTCTTCTTCC
>PVIC010008659.1:0-47451 GCA_004025085.1 Thryonomys swinderianus
TAGAATGAACCAATACACATAAGTAATTTAAAAAATAAAATGTTCTGAGTACTCTCAAAAAAAAAATCAGGTACCAAGCATGGTAGTGGACACCTGTAACCCCAGAACTCTGGGACTGGATCACAAATTCAAGGCCAGGCTGGGCCACTGAATAAGACTCTATCTCAAAATGAACTTTTTAAAAGGGCTGAGGATCTATTGGAAGAGTTCTTACCGAGCATGCCCATGGGCCTGACGAAGGGGTGGGGACCTGACACTTAGGCTGGGATGTCTAGGCATGTGCTTTTGACTACATCTTTTCACCACCATATTGAAATATTTGAAGTTTATTTTTTCTTTTTGAGACATGGTCTCGCTTTGTAGTTCAGGCTGGCCCCAAACTCACTATGTGGCCCAGGCAAGCCTCAAACTCAGCAATCTTCCTGCCTCTGTCTCCCGAGTGCTGGGATTACAGGCATGAGCCACCACACCTGGCATTGTGGTATGTGGTATTGATTGCTGGTGGGCGTGAGTCACCAAGCCCAGCACTGTATGTGGTTACCAGGATGGAACTCAGGACCTTGCACTTGCGAGGCAGGCGCCGGAACCACTGAGCTAAATCTGCGACCCTGAAATATTTGAATTTTTGAGACGATTCAAAACCTATTCTAGCTGGGCGTGGTGGCTCACGCCTGTAATCCCAGCACTTGGGAGGCAAAGGCAGGAGGATTGCTGAGTTCAAGGCTTGCCTAGGCTACATAGTGAGCTCAGGGCCAGCCTCAACTACAAAGCGAGACCCTGTCTCAAAAAAAACCTATTCTAACCATGACAGCATGTTTGATCCGTTTAATTTTTTTCTCCAGTACTGGGATTTGAACACAAGCCCTTGTGTATGTTAAGCAACTCCTTTCCTTCTGAAAGATATATCCCCAGCCTTTTATTGTACTTCATTTTATCTTAAGACAAGTTTTCACTATACTGCCCAGGCTGGTCCCAAACATGAGAGCCTCTCTTCTTATCCTCCTTTGTAGGTGGGATTATATACATGTACCACCACTCCCAGGTCAATTCATTTACATTTACTGTAGTATTCAGGTAGTTGATTTTAGGTTTACCATTTTACTAATTTTTCTCTTTCTCCCACTTATGTATTTATTCCTTGATTTCTCTCTTGCTGCCTTCTCCAGATTTACTTCAATGTATCAAGTCCATTTAGTCTTTCTCTTTTCTTTTCCTTCCTTTCACATCTTTTTTTGTTTTCATTTTCTTTTTGCAGTACTGGGGATTGAGCCCAGATCCTTCTCACTGAGCAGCCCTCCCATCTACCTTTCCATTTTTAAACACAGGGTCTCTCTAAATGCTTAGGCCTCTAGATAGTAGCAAAGGGGTAAGACTAGATAATTTCAGAGCCGGAGGGTTTGCTCAGTGGTTCCGGCGCCTGCCTTGAAAGCACAAGGTCCTGAGTTCGATCCCCAGTAACCACATACAATGCTGGGCATGGAGACTCACACCCACCAGCAATCAATACCACATACCACAGTGCCGGGCATGGTGGCTCACGCCTGTAATCCCAGCACTCGGGAGGCAGAGACAGGAGGATTGCTGAGTTCCAGGCTTGCCTGGGCTACATAGTGAGCTCAGGGCCAGCCTGAACTACAAAGCGAGTCCCTGTCTCAGAAAAAAAAAAAGAAAAAAAAGACTAGATAATTTCACAGAGCCTTCAAGGAAGAACTATAGCCACTTAGTTGAGCACAGTGGGACACACTTGTAATCCCAGCCACTGAGGAGGAAGGGCCAAAAGAAGGATCGAAGAAAATAAAGAAGGGAAGGGAAATGGGAGGGGAGGGAGAAAGACCAGCCATGGTGGCATTTACTTATAAATGCAGCGCTCAGGAGGCTGAGGCAGGAAGATCACCTTAAATTCAGGCCAAGCTGGACTATCGAGTAAGACTTAGAGGCTGGGCATGATAACACACCTGTCACCCCAGCTACTACAGGCTGCTGCAGACCTCTTTCCTACCCTTTGCTTTACCCACAAATAGCTTGCAGCGTGATTCCCAAGTTTTTTGATGCTGCCACATTAAAGAAGCCACCTGAATTGTGTTCTTTCTCAGGAGTAGGCAGACAGGATGCAATAAATTGCCCTTTACTTTGGAGAGGATAGTCCAGCATGCCCCAGACCACTGGACTCTTAGAAACTTGGTTTACGTCTTATTTTAATTGAATACTAGAATTGAGCCCAGGGAGCACTGAGCTACATCCCCAACCCTTGTTTGTTTGATTGATTGATTATGATAACAAGGATGAAACTCATGACCTTGCACTTGCAAGGCAGGCATGCTGCCACTGAGCTTAATCCCAGCCCCCCAACCCATTTTTACATTCGTAGTCTGAGATAGGGTCTCACTTACTTGTCCAGGCTGGCCACAAACTTGCGATTCTCTTGCGATGATCTTCCAGACTCCTGGAGCCACAGGTGTGTGTCACCATGCCAGGAAGCACTTCCTATTTCTTAGATGGGCATCTCTTTAGATGGCCCTGGATCTCTTAAATTGAATTCTCTGATTTCATTTTTTTTTAGACAGTATCTCGCTTTGTAGTTCAGGTTGGCCCTGAGCTCACTGTGTAGCCCAGGCAAGCCTCAAACTCACAACAATCCTCCTGCCTCTGTGTCCTGAATGCTGGGATTATAGGTGTGAGCCACCATGCCCAGCAGTGTGGTATGTGGTACAGGGGATCAAACCCAGGATTTTGTGCTTTCCAGGCAGATGCCAGAACCACTGAGCTAAATCCCCAGTCCTATTTCATTTATTTATTTCGTACTAGAGATAGAACCTACAGACTTGCACATGCTAACCATGGGCTCTGTTCCTGATCTACATCCCCAGCCCCATTTTTTCATTTGAATTCCAAACTAATCTATAGCAAATGTGACTTTTTGGGTGTATGACTCTATGTGTTTTAATATATGTACAGATTTATAAAACCCCACCATCATCAGGACAGGAAACAGTTTTCTCAGCCCCAAAAAAGATGCCTGATGTTCTTCCCTCACACTGTCACTGATTTGTTATCAGTGGTTCCATTGCCTTTGTAAGTGTCATATAAATACAACCACATAACATGTATAACCTTTTGGGACTTTTTTTTTGAGACAGGGTCTTGAACTCGCTATGTAGCCCAACCTGGCTTTGAACTTGCAGCAATCCTCCTGCCTCAGCTCCCTGAATGGCCTGCTGGGATTACAGGCATGCATCACCATGTTTGGCCTATGACTGAAGACTTTCACGCAGCATGGTGTCTTTGAGATTCATTCATGTTCCATATATTCCTGTTGGTTTAGGCTCTCCTGTGTTTTCTTCCTTTTTATTGTAGAGTAGTATTTCACAGGATAGATGTAGCAGAGTGTGTTTATTCATTGTACAGGCAATGGACGATTTTCAAGCTCAGGTCATGAGAAGTAGAGCTGTACTAACCATACACAGCATTTCATATGAGCAGAGTTTCTTATTTCTCTAGGATAAATATGCAAGAATGGAACTGCTGATATCTGTGATAAGTATAAGTTTAACTTTATGAACTGGATTCTATATTTAATAGTTAATTCTCTAGCACAGTTTGGGTCCATTTTTAAAATATTTATTTATGTTGTATTATAGGGTAGTTAATTCCAGGGTCTTTGCACTGAGCTATATTTAAGCCCTTTAAAATTTTTTTTTTGGGGGGTCTTGCTTTGTAGTTCAGGCTGGCCCTGAGCTCACTATGTAGCCCAGGCAAGCCTCAAACTCAACAATCCTCCTGCCTCTGCCTCCCAAGTGCTGGGATTACAGGTGTGAGCCACCACGACTGGCACTGTGGTATGTGGTATTGATTGCTGGTGGGCGTGAGTCTCCACGCCCAGCATTGTATGTGGTTACTGGGGATCGAACTCAGGACCTTGCACTTGCGAGGCAAGCGCCGGAACCACTGAGCTAACCCCCCAGCCCGCCCTTTTAAATTTTTAAAAAAATGTTTATTTTTTTAACTTTGAGGCAGGACCTCAGTAAGTTGCTAAGTTGCCCAGACTGAGCTTGAACTTTCTACCCTCCTGCCTCACCCTCCCAGATATCTGGGGTTACAGGCGTGGACTACCATCCCTGTCTTCTCTTTGTTTACTGCAGTAGCTAGAAGAAAGCCAGGCAGCACTGTCACCTCTCTGGGCATCTCTTTAACTAGACAATCTTAGTCATTAGTTCCTTTGTCCTCTTCTACCTCAGGCAACAACATTGCTAAGCTTCTTGTCAAAACATATCAGGTGACTCCTTCCCTCCACTTTCCAATATCTCCACTATCAACCTTCCACCACCACCCTCCACTGGCTAGTTCTCAAGCCAGTCCCATCTGATGCAGATTTCTATTGGCAGAATCTGATGTCTAGGACCAACCCCTGTTTGGCTGTCCATAGCCACATCATGAACCATCTCAAAGTCAGTGCTGTGGAAACACCCATGGTCTTCCAGTACTTCTGTCTTGCAGTTCTGGATCTTGACTGGACTCAGCTGGTGACCTATTTTAGTGCAGTATATGGTGGCAGTCAGAGGCTGCAGGGGCTGGAGTCAGCTTGAAGTTTTTCTTATTCACCTGTAAGTGCTTAGTATGACTGACGCTCTCTTGTGGCGCCTGATAGCATAGCTGTGAAGAACAAGAATCTCAAGCGTGAAAGTGGGTACCATGGTTTCAGAAATCACACAGTGTCATTTCTGATGCATTTAATTGACTAGAAACTAGTCTTGCCCATCCCCACATTGAAAGTTTTTTGAGACTGGATCTCACTATGTAGATCAAGACTGGCCTTGAAATCGTGGGAGTCCTCCTACCTCAGCCTCCCAAGTGCTAGGATTATAGGTGTGTGCCACCACAACAGGTTCAGTTTTCCCCTTTTCTTTGTTTTGCTGTTGTTAGGGTTTTTGTTTTGTTTTGTTTTTTGTTTTTTGAGATAGGGTCTCGCTTTGTACAAAGTTCAGGCTGGCCCTGAGCTCACTATGTAGACCAGGCAAGCCTCGAACTCAACAATCCTCCTGTCTGTGCCTCCTGAGTGCTGGGATTACAGGCGTGAGCCACCAAGCCTGGCACTGTGGTATGTGGTATTGATTGCTGGTGGGCGTGAGTCACCACGCCCAGCATTGTATGTGGTTACCAGGATCGAACTCAGGACCTTACGCTTGCGAGGCAGGCAGTCACCGGAACCACTGAGTTTAATCTCCAGCCCTGTTAGTTTTGCTTTTGAAATGCGGTCTTGTATTGCCCAGACTGGTCTTAAACGTACAGGCCCAGAGGTCTTCCTGGTTTGTCTCAGGTGTCTGGTACTGTAAATATGCACCCCCTTAAGTCCAGCTCATCATTTTGTTTTGGGTTCTGGAGAGTGCCGAGCTACACCTCAGGGCTGTTTTATTTCTTGTTCTCAGGATTCTACTACATGGTCTAGGTTAGCCTCAAATTCATGATCCTCCTGCCTCAGCCTCCCAAGTAGCTGGGACTACAGATGTGCACCACTGAAAGCAGTTAAATGTATCTATCAAAGGAGACACACAGAGTGCACAGGTGGACAGAATGTGTGTTTTTGGAGGTAGACAGGTGAGTAGGGGCCCATTTATGAAGACAGGGAGTACCAGGAAAAAAAGATTTTGGGAGAATATCTTGAGGTCATTCCTGTTACGGTGACAAGGAAATGTTAACTGGCGACTCAAGTGGAGACGTGGAACAAGAGTCCAGAAACACTAATCAGGAACCGCCGGGCGTGGTGGCTCACGCCTGTAATCCCAGCACTCGGGAGGCAGAGACAGGAGGATTGCTGAGTTCGAGGCTTGCCTGGGCTACATAGCTCAGAGCCAGCCTGAACTACAAAGCAAGACCCTGTCTCAAAAAACAAAACAAAAACAAAAACAGAAACACTAATCAGGAACAGGCTGCAGCAGGACTCAGAAGCTGGAGGAGGTCAACAAGGGTGAAAATAGGGAGGGAGGAATTATTGGCCAGGGTTGGCTAGAGGACACAGGAGTTGTTCCCAATTCCTCATGACCATTCACCTTGCCGTTCACATCCTAGAGAAGTTCGACCTAGGTATATGAGAGATTTCCTTGTGATTCTGGTGCCAGATGGATATCTGTGGGGGGAAGGAAACCAGAACTCGGATGGGGTAGGGGAAACTCCCTGAGCCAAGAGAGAAGGCAGAGAATTGGGGATCAGGAGCAGGCGTGATTTCTCTCCTTCCAAATGGACAAGACTGAGACTTAGGTTCCAAAGTGGGTTGTTGGAGCCTGTCGGACAAAACAGTGGGTTTGTGAAGTTCAGAGGTGCAGCTGAGAAAAGAAAGAAGACAGAATAATGGGATCAGGAGGACCTCTCAGTCAATACTGAGCAGGCCCTGAATTTATTTACAGCGTTATACAGATTTTAAGGACATTAGTGACGTTGGAAGCAGCTAATAATTGTCTATAGTCACAGTTAGAGACTTGGAAGCAGAGAACTGTAGAGTCGGTAAAAAAAAACAAAAATGAAATAGTGTTTTAATTTTTACACCTGTTTTATAACTAGGTTTTTTTTGAGATGTAACTTTTTTATTGTTTATTGTTTGAAGGCCACTTTTTTGTGTCAATTTTAGTCTATTGGATAAGCTGTCTAGAGACAAGAATAACTTTATTTTTAGCACATCACAAAAGAATTTGTTGATCAACCCAATCGCTAAGGAAAGAACAGCAAATTTTTTTTTTTTTTTTTTTTGCTTTTGAGACAGGGTCTTGCTTTGCAGTTCAGGCTGGCCCTGAGCTCATTATGGTGCCCAGGCAAACCTCCGTGAACTCAGCAATCCTCCTGTCTCTGCCTCCCGAGTGCTGGGATTACAGGCGTGAGCCACCACGTCCGGCATTGTGGTGTGCGGTGTTGATTGTTGGTGGGCGTGTCTCCACACCCAGCATTATATGTGGTTACCGGGGATCGAACTCAGGTCCTTGCGCTTGCGAGGCAGGCGCCGGAACCACTGCCAACAGCAAATTTTTAAATGAGGAGCAGACGGAGAATAACTTTGGGCCGGAGGTTGTTTACCTCTTGTCGCCACTGATCCGGCACCCCAAGACTGCAGCTAGACAGATCCCATTATTCAGGATGAGGTTGCAGTTCTCTCGGGAGCTGGGCAGCACCGTTCATAGTGCAGACCTCCGAACTGCTAGTTAGGGCAGCACCCAGTGCAGATCTCTAGGCCTCACAGTGACAACCCCCAGGTTGCTTCCCACAGTGGGTGGGAGATTTGGGGACAAGGATGGCGGGGTCATGGGGTTGCCCAAGGTATGGGCCCATCCGAGACTCGAAGCCAGGAGCCTGCGTGGCTTGTGTGGGTCTCTCTGGAAGTACTCACTCGCCACAAAAGGGTTGGCTCAAAGGGGCCAAGGCATGGGTCCTGGCAGGAGGAGCACAGCAGGGGGAGGGTGGCGGGCCGCCGCGCTCTGGGGACTGCCCCACGGAAAGGGAAGGCGACCTTCCACGCGCCCCCTGGGGCCGTCCTGCCGCGCGTGAGCCGACCCTGCGTGGACCTGAGGACCCGGAGCGGGCGCAGGGCTCTTCCCCCGCAGCGGCCGCCCCCGCGCGCCCGGGCGGAGCAAGCGATTCCGCGCCGCCGCCGCCGCCGCGGGAGTCGGGGATTAGCTGGCTCCGGCCTGCACGGTGGGATTAGCCCGCGCGGACTCTGCGCCGGCCCGGGGATTACCGCGCGCTCCCCCCGACGTATATATTCCTGCCGAGGCCGTCCGCGGGCCGACCGAGCATGGCGGCGGCGAGGGGCGCGGCCAGCCGCAGGGGCCCGGGGCGGCCCTGCCCCTTCTCCATCGAACATATCCTGTCCAGCCGCCCAGAGCGGAGCCCCCCGGGCCGAGCCGCTCGGCCCCCGCTGCCCGTCGGTGGCCGGAGTCCCGGGGAGTCTGCGGAGCCCCGGGTGCCAGAGGCTGTGCCCTGCGCCTGCTGCTGCTGCTTCGGCCCGCCTGCGACGCCTAGCAGGTCCCCGGAGGCGACCCCTGGGCTGGGTGAGTGGGCGCGGGTGCGGCGCCGGGCGAGGCGTCGGTGGGGAGCTCAGCCCCAGCCTGGGTCTCACTGCGCTCTCGCCCCGCAGGCGCGCGGCTGCCGTGGCCGCTGAGGCTGAGCCCCGGGGCGCCCTCGTCCCTGGCCGCGCGGCCCGCAGGCTCCGGGCCACTCCCCAGCGCGGGCGGCCCGGGCCCGCAGCGACGCACGCGGCGCCACCGCACCATCTTCAGCGAGGAGCAGCTGCAGGCGCTGGAGGCGCTCTTCGTGCAGAACCAGTATCCCGACGTAGGCACACGCGAGCGCCTGGCCGGCCGCATCCGTCTGCGTGAGGAACGAGTGGAGGTGGGTGCCCGGCACGCTCCTTGCGCTGTTTCTCCGTGATCAAAGACCGCCAGAGCTTGAACGCTGCCCTGGGACTGGGCACCTACTAGCGCCTTGTGAGGGGAGGACTTGGGCAGGGCGGGAGCACTCGGGTCTGTCCCGGGGCGGGGAGCGAGGTGTGTTTGAGGGGAGGTAAAGCTTGTTTTCTTTGCCTTCATTCTAACCTTGTCCCTTTTCCTGATGATAAAGCAGGCATTTATTTGTTCATTTTGCAGATTTTAGAAGGTTCGCAAATGCTCAGAGCTTCTGCAGAAGGGGCGTCGTGGTCACCACTGGGCTGAGGCTGGGCAGGGTGGGAGGGGGTCTCCATCTGCAGGTGCAGCTGTCTACAGCGGAAAAGGGAGAGAAGTTCTGGTTTAGAAGCAACTCCGGGTCCTGTAGTTCATTCAGGAATTGGAGGGTGGGGCAGGCAGAGGTCGTGGTGGTCTGAGAAGTACCCCCATCCTTCTTTCCTTTCGTTTCCTGTTCCTCTTCCTCCTCTTCTTCCTTTTCCTCCTCCTCTCTCTCCCCCTCCCCCTCAGGTCTGGTTCAAGAACCGAAGGGCCAAGTGGAGACATCAGAAGCGAGCCTCAGCCTCTGCAAGGCTCCTTCCCGGGGCTAAGAAAGCTCCCCAGGAGCGCTGCTGATGGTGCTAGGAGCAGCTCCTGGCCTGGCAGTCACCTTTGGGGCCTGACAGAGAGAGGACAGACCTATGGGACAGAGGCTCAGAGGGACTGGAGGACTTCCCATCACCCTCCACAGCTTCCTGCCGCCTGGAGCTGGTGCTGGGTGTGTGTGTGATCTGGCACTGCAGGCCCCTCAAGGAGGGAAGACTACATCCTGCAGTATCCTGTCCTCAGGGAGCGGTCAGGCAGGAACCATGGTGACTGCCTTGGTAGTAGAGTGGGGCAGAGAGCAGGTCAGCTTCTTCAGCCCCATCAACCACCCGGAGAGGCTGCAACTCCGCCCTCAACAGGGGCCACCACCGGAAAACGAAGGAATCCAGAATCTTCCTTAGCGTTGCCGGGGTCCTCATCCAAGGGGAGGCTGGCCTACCCACTCCCTCATGAGGACATAGGCCCCTTGACTCATCTTCTGTCCTGCTGGGGCAGGGTCGTGGGGTTACTGCCACCTCCAAGGTCTGGTGCTGCTGGTCTTGGTATCTGAACCTACAGACTAAGAAGGTTGGATGAGGTAATTTCCACAAGCTCCTTCACCTGCTCCTTAATCTTTGAGCTTTGTGCTGATACCAAGAAAAAGACAATAAGTGCAAATACCACAAAAGCAGTGCAAAGTCCCAAGTCTGACTGAGGTGCATTTCCACACCCATCGGGGAGCTGCCCATTTTTGATCCTTCCCAAGAAGGAAGGGTAAGCAAATCTTTGGGAGCATAGCCCAGGAGTCCAAAGTCCCTATACTAGGAGCCCCCAGCAGAGCACACGAGCCCTGGGAAGGTGGCCAGATCTCTGGGGGCCTGCTCTGGTCTTCAGGCAATGCTAGCCAGTTTCATGGATAGGAATCTTGGGTTTCTCCTTCTGGGGATTTCTGTCCAGTAGGATCTGCCTCTCTGGCAGCCATCAACCTCTCATCCAAGTTGGGGGCAACATGTATGTGGTTGGATTGGTGTGACCCTTGAGTCTGGTGCCTTAGACCACTTGGCCATCCTGACACCATGATATGGTTGGATTGGGAAGACTATACTCCCACTACCCTGGAAAATGCCTGCCTTTCCCTCCACCACCCTGACCCCAGTGTGAAGAACAGCATGAAAAACAAGGCTCCCATTTCCCAGGAGGACCCAAGCAATGGGCCTGACACTCCCAGCATCTCCCTCATCTTGCGTGAGCACCTTGTTCAGTTTCCTCAATGTCCTGAGTGTGGAAAGGAGTGGTATCTTCAAGAGACACAGCTCATCCACAGAAGCAGACTGCAGAAGCCAGGGCTCCTGGGCTCTTGAAGGCTGGCGAGTTCAGGTGACACCATGCAGACAGTGTGTCCTGCAGCTAGAGCTGCCCCAACACTGCACAGGTGCTCACTTCCTCTCTGCAGGAGACACATTTCCGGCTGTCACAGAATGTTGCCCTGAATCCTGGCCTTGCCCTTGAAGACCGCATTGTATACCTGCAGGTCTGATTATGTCCTGGTCTGCTTCCCTGCAGGCTGGGACACTCATTTTGCTGGGTTCCAGACTCCTTGTCCTCCTGGGCATCTGTTGTTTAGGGCAACCATGATGAGACCTTACCTGAGCTCCAACTTCCAGACACCTTTCTCCTGATTTGTCTCCTTCCTTCAGCTGCTCCTCTTCCCCTGTTTCCTCTTCCCTGCCCCCAGCTGACCATGAACACGAAACGTGTGAGATTCAGTCTCCAGTGTTCACCCATCTCTATTCTCATTTTGGTTCATCTTTTCCACTGTCTACCTCCAATTCTCATCCCTCTGCCATATTTACATCTCCAGTCCAGGCTTCTCCCCTGACCTAGATGCTTATGACAAACTGTCCACCTCAGTACTTCACCTCTAGCCCACAGGCTTTTCAGGGTTACCTTGTCCACAGTGAGGTCTTCCCCTGTGCAGAACAGATGAACAGAGTGGTGATCACCTGACTGCTCCCCTCTCACACACAATCCCCAGCCCAAAAGCAGCAATTAATACATGGATAAATCCTGAATCTACCTTCTTTCTAACTTCACCTCCAGCAGCTTCATGTAAACTAGTCACCTTTCACCTTGACCACTGTAGCTCTCTCCATCTTGTCTGGCTGCTACTCCTCTGCTCCTTCTCAACTCAGAATAAAGACCAAACTCCTCTCCAAGATCCTCGATGTCCTGAGCAGCCTCCCTAGCATTGTCTCACCCCTGACTGTACTCTGTGTATCCAGAGAGAACTTCCCTTGCTCCCTGCCACCACTGGGACTTTGTGTATGTTCCTGCTGTTCACCTCACTGATGCCTGTCCACTCACCTTTTGGATCTTTGACCACTTTCTGCTTGGAGAAACTTCCACTGAATTTCCCTACTAGCTCAAGATTCTCAAGCAGCTTGAGATCCCAGCTGTAATTTTACACTGTTTTCTAGGGTGAGGTAACTAGTTTCTCCTCCATTGGACTGTTGGTTCTCTGAAAGAAAGAACGCCACTGTGAACATGATATAGTTGCCAGTGGATCCCAGTGGACAAAGGGATAAGTACATTGTAAAAGCAAAATTGTATAGAATTCTGGGGGCAAGATTTGTTTGTTTGACAGTTTACAACTTCTTTCTTGGGAAGAAATTCATGAAAAATGCTTAGACAGTGTTTTGCCCCATTTCAGCGATAATTAGCCCTGTTCTGTGAAACTCACTCTGACATTTAGGAGCCTAATAAGCGCTAGATTTTACTGAGTCACCATCTTGTTCTCTTAAATTATCTTTTGTTAGGTAACTGTCAAGAAAATTGTCTTAGGGTTCTGTTCTTGGATAAAGTTCGGTATTATGTATATAATCAGATTTTTGGAATGTGTCCTCAATAAATTTAAGCACATGGTGTGATTTTTTGGGAGAAACCGAAATTTCAAGGCCTTGACATTTTCTCTAGTGCTAAAATTTGACATTACACGACACATCAAACAGCTTCAAACACATCGCCCCCTTGTGTCCACAGCCAAACAACTGTGAACAAGGGAAGATGGCAGAAAGACTACAATTCCCTTGGATCAATGCTCCTAGATGGCGTCATTGGGGGGGGCGCCGACTGGCGTTGAAAAGCCTGCTTTCTCATTGGCTGGGTATTGAAGGTCTCAGCGCAGTTGGTACAGTCCCCGGTCCCCGAAGGCTTGTGTCGTTCCTGTTCCGCGCGCGAGCGGTTCTGGGATAGAGATGGGGTCTCCGGGATCCTCGGGGGGTTCTCTGTTGCTCCTGGGCGTGTCAGGGCCTCCAAGGAAACGCACCGCTGAGGAGGCGCCGGCTGTGAAGAGCAAGCAGCGAGTACTGGATGAGGAAGAGTATGTCGAGGTACACCTCAATGCGAACGCCAGAGACTTCCGGGCCCCTCCCCCGTTTCGCGCTTCTCCCGGGTCCTCTCTCCCGTTTTGAGCCTCTGGTCTGCTCGTGGAAGTAGGACAACCGCGTCCCTGCCCTTAGGGTGTGGACAGTTTCGAGAACCAACTAAACAGTGTAAAGAGAGATGTCCTTAATTGGGGCGCCAGCGATGCTGCCAGGGTAGAAAAAGAGCTGGATGTGATGAGGGTCAGGGAATTAAGTTTCATTCTTAGAGTATGAACAAAATTTTGACACGTTTGAAGAATAATGACAAAAGGGACTTTCTAGACAGCCTGTATAAGTGCGCGATATTCTGGAAATAGGTGGCGGTTGTGTCAGCAACTTTGCGTGGGCTCAGGATACTCCTCAAGTAAGGATTGGTTCTGCCACAGACAGTCAAGAGGAGAAGCCAACATTGAGATAGGGGACCCCTTTGGTTTGAGATCGATCAAATCTGGGACATTTCTGGAATACGCGGGAGGGTGACATTAGTGCACAGCTGAGTGCAAAGATTTGCAGCCTTAAAGCAAGATCTGATGGGAATGCGGACGGGGGTATTTCAGCCGCTAATGGTAGAGATGATAACTGGCTAAAGTCACTCAGGAGAGCGGGGCATACTGGAAACAGAAACTCGTGGGTGGAATTAAAGTGGCACCATCTGGGCCAGGGATGTAGCTCAGCGGTGTAGCGCCTGCCTGGCAAGCGGAAGACCCCCGTGTTTGATTCCCGGTACCTAAGTAAATAAATAAAGTGCCAACATCTATGGTGTGGAGGTGGAGCCAGGAAAGAAGAATGAGAATGATTAGTTAGTGAAGGGAAAGAGGAGGGCCTCACGGACATGAAAGTAGTATTTAGTAATGTTACAGCATATGAGATGTTCAGCCTATCCAGAAAGTGCTCCTTTGCTCTCTCAAGCAAGCGCCAATTACTGGAGCAGGCCAAAGAGAAAAGAGGTGATGTAACAGCCTTAGCTTGTACAGTAGTGGACTGTAAGGTGCAGCATCCAGATGGCAGCTCTAATTTTTTTTTTTTTTTTTTGAGACAGGGTCTCGCTTTGTAGTTCAGGCTGGCCCTGAGCTCACTATGTAGCCCAAACAAGCCCAGAACTCAGCAGTTCTCTTGCCTCTGCCTTCTGAGTGCTGGGATTACAGGCGTGAGCCACCATGCCTGGCACTGTGGTATGTGGTATTGATTGCTGGTGGGCGTGAGTCTCCACGCCCAGCATTGTATGTGGTTACCAGGGATCGAACTCAGGACCTTACGCTTGCGAGGCAGGCGCCGGAACCACTGAGTTAACCCTCCGGCCCGGCAGCTCTAATTTTTCTCCTGGTATTTCCTGATAGGGGCTCCAGACAGTCATCCAGAGGGATTTCTTTCCTGATATAGAGAAGCTACAGGCACAGAAAGAGTATCTAGAGGCTGAGGAGAATGGAGACTTGGAACGAATGCGCCAGATTGCCATCAAATTTGGCTCTGCCCTGGGCAAGATGTCCCGAGAGCCTCCACCACCTTGTAAGAGGACCTGTGGGTGACAAAGGGGAAAGCCCATCAAGTGTCATGGTAGGCTTTCTCTGACTTGTAACCTTCTTCTCGTAGATGTGACTCCAGCCACGTTTGAAACCCCTGAGGTGCACACAGGTACTGGAGTGGTAGGCAGCAAGCCCAGGCCCAGGGCTGGAGGCCTGGAGGATGGTGAGTGAGTGTCCCTCTGTGGGTTGCATGGTCACCAGTTGTCTGAGAGTCTTATTCTGCCAGGTCCAGGGGCTGTGGAACAACATCTTGTCCCTGAGGGATGGCCTAAATAGCATCTTGTGAGGCCAGAGAGAATTATTCGAGGGGACAGAAGATCTAGGTCCAACTCCCCAGACTTTTTTGAGATAGATCTTACTATGGTGTCCAGATGCTAGCTTTTTTCTTTTTTTTTTTTCATTGTAGGACATAGTATTTTGGCTTGCTGCCTCTCACTCTAATTAGCATCTACTCCATGAGGACAGTTGCTTCCCATGTGAAACAGTACATGGTGTATTGTGGACCTTCAACAGATATAAGTAGAACAGATGATTATCTTCAAGTGTGTGCTAGAACAGGAGACACAGTGGAGAATGCCCCCTGACTTTAGGAGGAAATGTTTTTAGGAAAGACCATTTTAAGCCATTTTGAATATGAGTACCAGCTGTGTTGAATATGAGTACCTTAAATTACAGAACTTCCTGGTCACTTGATTTTTTTTCTTCAGTGGTAGAATATTAGTGAAGGCAAAGGTAGATAGATATTTTTCTTGAACCAGGTTCTAGTGTTTTGTGTGGCATGCTAACATGGAAGTCCTTTGTGTTCAAACAAACATGGTATTTTCTGTTTCATAGCCTGACTCTTCCTGTTGTCAGCACATGGTCATTATCATTCTTGGAGCCTGGATCTTTATTAACACATGAATTTCAGGACAATTTGAAGCTTCTTTTTCTTTTTTCTTTTCCATACAGGAGTTGAACCCTTTTCACTGAGCAGCATCTCCAGACCTTTTTATTTTTTGAGTCAGAGTATCTTTCAGTTGTGCAGGTTGGGCTTAAACTTGCTGTCCTCTTCCCAGAGTACAGTAATTATAGTTGTGTACTACCATGCCCAGTTGATTCTTTTCTTTTTGTATAGAAACACCTTACATGTGAGTAAATGTAGTAGTTCTTTCCATAACTTAGGTGGTAGAAACCACTGTCGTGTTTATAGACAAGGAAACTGAGGCGGCAAAAGGCAGTAATTTTTCAGAGGTCTGTGGTTGAAGCTTGAGTTTTCACCTTTTTGATCCCAATCTTGAATTTATTAGCTTTATGTATAGTCTAGAATGTAGAAGGTGATCAAGATTGTCATTAGAGGCTGGAGATTTAGCTCAGTGGTTCCAGCGCCTGCCTAGCAAGTGCAAGGTCCCTGGTTTGATCCCCAGTAACCACATACACAATATCGGGTGGGTGACTCATGCCTGCCAGCAATCAGTACCCCATACCACAAATGCCAGGGTTGGTGGCTCAAGCCTGCAATCCCAGCACTTGGGAGGCAAAGGTAGGAGGATTGCTGAGTTTGAGGTTTGCCTGGGCTACATAGAGAGCTCAGGGCCAGCCTGAACTACAAAGTGAGACCGTGTCTCAAAAAAAAAGATTGTCATTAGAGACCAGGTGTGATGACTCACACTTCTGATTCCAGCACTTGGAAGGCTGAAGCAGGAGGATCGCTGGGAGTTTAGGTCCACCCTCAGTTACATCCTGGGCCAGCCTGAACTACATCATGAGATCCTGTCTCTAAAAAGAAAAAAAAAACCCAAAACTGTAAGGCTCCCCTTCAAGTTGGATCTGGTGGTGCCAGCTATAGTCCCAGAATTTGGGAGGCTGAGGTAGGAAGGTCACGTGAGCCCAAATATTCGAGATGTATCTATGTCAAAAGAAAGGGGGGAGGAGAGAGAATCTCTTTCAAATGGTTCCACTGTATCAACACCATGGGAAACAGGAGTGCTGCTTCCCATAGTGGCAGTGGTGTCAGGGGTGTACGTTGTGGTCCAGTACCTCTGAGGCTCCATCTGAAGCCCTGAGTCCTGTGAGGCGTCTCCCACTGGGGCTGGCCAGCAAGTTTAGATGCTTAGGTGACAACTACCCATTTGTAGTCCCCAGGGAAAAAAAGGTGTGAGAAAATTCCAGAAGGGAGAGGACATTCTGGGGATTTGGCAGTAGGTCCTTCAGAATTATAGAAAAGAGACTAGTAGGTCCTACAGAAGAGATGCCAAACTCCAATGACCACAATCTCCTGCTTTAATTCCTGGGTCTTGTGTAGCCCACCTAACCAGTCAGATTACATGCTTCTCTTGGTATCTGGCAGAAGACCAGAGGCAATTGCAGGGTGCCCCTGGCAGTTGAAGTGGCTCAATTGCGCTCCAATGGGGAGCTCTCTAACAGGGGTGAGGATTCTAGCCTGGTTTGTACGGTGTGAATCCCAGGACTGGATGTCCTGATCTCTCCTGAGTCCAAAGTGGGATTTATGTCATGTGTGTTACTGTGTTTACCCGCTTGCAATGCCTGTACAGGAGAGGCTGGAGAGGAGGAGGAGAAGGAGCCACTGCCCAGCCTGGATGTCTTCCTGAGCCGCTACACAAGCGAAGACAATGCCTCCTTCCAGGAGATCATGGAGGTGGCCAAAGAGAAAAGCCGGGCCCGCCATGCCTGGCTTTACCAGGCTGAGGAGGAGTTTGAGAAGGTAGTTCTGGAGCTAGGGGACATTGGCATTCTCCCTGGGAGTGGGCAGTCACAGGACCACAGGCATAGCCCCTGAGGGTCCCTCTGACCCTGACTTTTCCCAATGTGATTGTAGAGGCAGAGAGATAATCTTGAACTCCCGTCAGCAGAGCACCAGGCCATCGAGAACAGCCAGGCTGGTGTGGAGACTTGGAAGTACAAAGCCAAGAACTCACTCATGTACTATCCAGAGGGTAAGTGGGCAGGATGGATGGCAGGATGGGAACGCAAGGGGTACAGCTGCACATGTCTGTCTCTGTTGCCGTTCAGAGTGTGGGCCTTGGAGGACTCCTCATCTGTGCTGGTGTGGAGTGAGCCAGGTGGCACATGTCTCGACAGATGGGAGTCACTTGACTGAGAGGAAGAGTGTGGTTTTGTGCTTTAGGCTGAGGCTGCAGGGCCTCAGAAGCTGAGGTGGACCCTGTCACTGTTGTCATTTTTGCTTTGTTTACCAGGTGTCCCTGATGAAGAGCAGCTGTTTAAGAAGCCCCGGCAAGTGGTGCATAAGAACACTCGCTTCCTTAAGGATCCCTTCAGCCAGGCTCTGAGCAGGTCCCAGCTGCAGCAAGCTGCTGCCCTCAATGCCCAGGTAAAGCTGTGGGGCCAGCAGGTACGAAGGGTCAGAGGTGGCTAAGGGCAAGTATGGCTTCTCCCATGGTGGCTGCTTCCTTAAAATTAGAACCATCCTTAAGCTAGATGGAGCTCCATTGTCAGAAGGATTGGGGACCCTGTGTGGCAGGACCCTGAATCTTTGTTCGGCTTGTATAGACATGGTTGTGGTGAGACACATTTTGGGGCCCCAGATCTGAGCCACTTCTGATGGGAGATGCCCCAGAGAAAAGAGGTTGTTGGGAGTCAACCTTATCTGGCTACCCACCTGCCCACACAGCACACAGGGCTGTGGATAGAGTCAGGTGGGCAACCAGGGCAACCAAGGAGCCTGATGACAGGGGTGGTCTGGTCCCAGGGGTGGCCTGCGGTATCACAGGGCTTGGGGGGCAGAGAGATTCTGAGATTGGGAGCAAGAAAAGTGTGTGCTCTGCAGTGGTGATAATGGTAATCCTGGGGCTGGAGGGTGGAGGCAGGAGATAGAGAAGTTTACAGTGCCTTAGGGGAAAGGGGCGGAGCATAGGCTCCTTCCTGAATACCAGTTTCCCTGGGTGGGGAGGAGGGGAGTACTCCTTGCTTTGGTACCCACTCTGATAGGCCTCAAGGTCTTTGTGGGGGTTGGGATCCTTCCTCCCTCTTTTCTCAACAGGGCTACCTCCCCAGAAGCCCCAGTTTTGCCTGGAGGAAAGAAATGTTTGTAGTGAGTACTGGTCCACCTGTCGGCTAGCTGGGGGAGGAGCATTGACAGTAGTCTCTCTGTTCCTTCTAGCACAAACAGGGAAAAGTGGGCCCTGACGGCAAGGAGCTCATTCCCCAGGAGTCCCCCCGAGTGGGTGGATTTGGATTTGTTGCCACCCCTTCTCCTGCCCCTGGTGAGCAATGGGCTTTGTGCCAAGGCTGGTGTGGGCTGTGGGTGGGCTCAACTGTAAGGCAGACTGGGCCTGAGGTGTCCTGGGATACTGGTTTCTCTTCTTGTCCTCTCCTCAGGGTCAGCAGAGGGCTGCTGTGGGTATTGCTCACAGCTCTAAGTCCAGAGGACACTATAGGGCCCCAAGTTTCCTCAGGTAGGCGGATGACACTTGGATTGGTCCCTCAGTGCACAGGCTGTTCCTCTGCCTTCCTCCTTTAGGCTCTGTGTTCTTAGGCAACAGTTGCTTGATTCAGATCAGGCCATAACCTTGCCCTGAATCCTGAGATTTGGGATGGGGGTGACTTTCAGGAGACTCCTGAGACCTAGCCAATTAACTTCTCAGGCAAAGTGCATCTGTTCTGCCATGGCTCCATGGTGATCTTGGCATTGCCTGCTCAGAGAATGGAGGTAACATGGTTCCTGAGTCTTTTTTTTTTTTTTTTTTTTTTTTGAGACAGGGTCTCGCTTTGTAGTTCAGGCTGGCTCTGAGCTCACTATGTAACCCAGGCAAGCCTCGAAATCAGCAATCCGCCTGTCTCTGCCTCCCAAGTGCTGGGATTACAGGCGTGAGCCACCACGCCCGGCACTGTGGTATGTGGTGTTGATTGCTGGTGGGCATGAGTCTCCATGCCCAGCATTGTATGTGGTTACCAGGGATTGAACTCAGGGCCTTGCGCTTGCGAGGCAGGCGCTGGAACCATTGAGCTAACCCGCTGGCCCCCTGGTTCCTGAGTCTTAACGGGAGGAGAAAGGGCTAGTGATATTAGCTGGGATGGAGTAACTGGCTATGGTGGGGGGAGGATGGGGTGGTAACCTGGCCTGAGGTGACTGTGGCTTTCCCTCTGCAGGTGTGAACGAGTCTCCACTGATGACCTGGGGGGAGGTAGAGAACACACCACTGAGAGTTGATGGGTCAGACACCCCCTACGTGGACAGGACACCTGGGCCAGCCTTCAAGGTATGTTGTGGTGACTGGAAGAAGGGTAGGACTCAGTGTGGATGCCCAGTGAGTCCTTGTGACTCAGGATTGAGGTGCCACTGGTTGAGGCAGGCCCAACTGATGGGGCCAAGCACTGGTACTTCGAAATGCCAGGGCACTGAAGACAGGGGTGGATGGAGGGGTCTGGAAGAGTAGGGCCAAGACACCACCAAGGCAGGGGAGTAACATGAGCCCTTCTTCAGCCTGGTGATTACAACTGCTCAAAGATGAGGTGGGATGTTCACAGAGCTAGACAGGAGCCCTAGCTGCCCTGCAGGCCTTAGGACCCTGGGATTTAGTTTGGGTCCTCAGAAGAGCTGTATGCTGGCAGAGCAGGGCTTCTGGTTACAGAGAGCAATGAAGGATGTCCCTGGGGTGAGTTGAATAGCAGGGAGCAGACAGCCTATAAAAACTGGTGCCCCAAGATAGTACAAGTGAGTAGGTGGGTAAATGGGGAAGGCAGGATGTCCTGGTTTGCAGGGAGTCTATGGGGGAAACTCACTGGAGTGGTCCGGAAAGGGAAGAAAGAGAGACCCCTGAAACATACGTGCCCCTCTGAGAGGTCATGAGCACCTACCTGTGTGGGCTCTGGAGTGTCTCAAGGTCATCAGAGGGAGCCAGAGGTTTTTGTGGTTGCAATGGCCAAGGGTGTGGGTTATGTCATCTGCTTCGGAAACCAAGAGAATCAGGTGTGGAGTTAAGAGTGAATATTTGGATCTTGTTCAGTGACTGGGTCAGAGATCATTTTAAGCCAGTTCCAGTTGTCACTGATCAGTTTGAAATATTGCAGAGAAAGAGGTTACTGAGGTACCAATCGAAACAGAACATCTACAACAACAACTAAACTACAGAGTCATGCGCAGTCCTGAGGAGGTGAACATCTACTCCGTGACCAGCCTAAGGCCCTGTGGTTTTCCTGACCCAGGCCAGGACGGTCTTCTAGATGTGCTGTACATTGAGACAAAATGTGGGCCGAGGTACCTTGGTTCTAGAATTTGTGTGGGATGCAAGGGTAACCAAACAAACCTGGGAGAAGAAAGACTAAGAAAGGCCTATACTGTCGAACATAAAAGCATATCCTCAGGCTGTGGACGCATCAGCAGTGTGCCCTTGTGCCTTGAGCCTGTGTGCCAATAGCAATGGACACGTTCTGAAGCAAACTGTGACCTAAATAAGAATGAAGGATATGATAAAGAATAAATTCTAGAATTTTTTTTTTTTTTTAGACAGGGTCTCGCTTTGTAGTTCAGGCAGGCTCTGAGCTCACTATGTAGCCCAGGTACACCTCAAATTCAGTAGTCCTCCTGTCTCTGCCTCCTGAGTGCTGGGATTACAGGCATGAGCCACCATGCCCAGCATTGTGGTATGTAGTACTGATTGCTGGTGGGCATGAATCACCATGCCCTGTATTTTTGTCTGTGGTTACCAGATTGTACCAGGGATTTGTGCTTACTAGGCAGGCACTGGAACCACTGAACTAAATCTCTGGCCCAAATTCTAGAAATTTGAAAGGAATATGGAAGAGCCATAACCATGGACCAGGGATGTGGCTCAGCAGCACAGTATCTGCCTGGCAAGTGCAAAGTCCTCAGTTCGATCCCTGGCACCACAAACCAGCAACAAGAACAAGAAAAACCAGGGCCAGAGATTTAGCTCAGTGGTTCCAGCACCTGCTTCCCAAGCGCAGGGTCCTGAGTTTGATCCTGGTAACCACATACAATGCTGGGCATGGTGACTCACGCCCACCAGCAATCAATACCACATACCACAGTGCCAGGTGTGGTGGCTCATGCCTGTAATCCCAGCACTCGGGAGGCAGAGACAGGATTGCTGAGTTCGAGGCTTGCCTGGGCTACATAGTGAGCTCAAAGCCAGCCCGAACTACAAAGCGAGACCCTGTCTCAAAAAAAAAAAAAAGAACAAGAAAAACCAGTAAGACAGAAGAAAACAATGGAGGAATATTTGTCTCATATTTTCCTTGGTGTACTAGAAATGAAACCTGGTCCTTATGCACACTAAGCAAGTGTTCCACTCCTGGGCTATAGCCCGGGCCCTTACTCAGTCCACTCTTAAGGTAGGAAAAACTTTCTAAACAGAAAAGGAAAAGAAAAGAAAATTTAAGTAGTAGGTACAGTAGTCCTCCCTTATCCAAGGTTTTAGGTTTTAGTTATTCAAAGTCAATTTTAGTCTGAAATAGTTAATGGAGAGTTACATAAATAAGTTCACAAGACAAGTCACTTTCATGATGGCCACTGTTATAATTGTTTTTATTGTATTTTAGTAGTTTTTAATTTCTCAGTGTGGCTAATTTATGGAGTTTCTTTTTTTTGTTGTTTCCTTTTGTGGTGGGATAAACTCAGGGTCTTATATATTACAAGCATATGCCCTACCACTGAGTTCCATACCTAGCCCCTAATTTGCAATTTAATGTTGTCATAGGAATGAGTAGCAAAAAACAGTATGCATAGGGTTTGGTACTATTTTAGCTTTCAGGTATCCTCTGAGGAGTCTTGGAACATGTCCTGTGAAGATAAGTGGGGACTACTGTATATGAAAATGATGATGAACTTTTGTACAGCTAAAAATATCATGAGGAAGACAAAACCAAGTAATTGAGAAGTGATTTTTTTGGGATGGTCTATTTATTTGTTTTCATTATTATTATTGTTGTTTTCATTTTTTGAGACAGGATTTTTTTTTTTTTTCTTTTTGGTGACAGGGTCTCGTTTTGTAGTTCAGGCTGGCCCTGAGCTCACTATGGTGCCCAGGCAAGCTGCCGTGAACTCAGCAATCCTCCTGTCTCTACCTCCCGAGTGCTGGGATTACAGGCGTGAGCCACCACGTCTGGCACTGTGGTATGCGGTGCTGATTGTTGGTGGGCGTGTCTCCACGCCCAGCATTATATGTGGTTACTGGGGATCGAACTCAGGACCTTGCGCTTTCGAGGCAGGCGCCGGAACCACTGAGCTAACCCTCCAACCCTGAGACAGGATTTTGTTATGCAGTGTAGGGTGGTTTTGAATCCAACATGTAATCCAGGCTGGTCTTGAACTCCTGGCAGTCCTCCTGCTTCAGTCTCCTGAGTACTGGGATTATAGGTATGTGGCACCATGCCTGATTATGGTTTAATTTAACTGGGAATAACAAAACAAGCATTTTTGTAGAAAAAGCAGCCTCATTCACATCTGGAGGATTTTGAAAGAATCACAGAAGGCCAGTAAAAGCAGAAAGATGTTCACTCTAGTAATCAGAGGGTCAGGAATAAAAGCAAGACCAACTTTTTCCCTAAAACCTTGTCAGAGGTTCATGCCTTAGTGATCCTGACCACAAGAGCCCATTGAGGATAGGTGAGGGGGGGAGGTTTGGAGGCCTGAGTGAGGCATTTAAGAGGCTTTTGGGGAGGCAGTGGTGAGTTGCTGGGATTGTTGCTACCAGGAGAAAGAGGTTGGCACCCACAGCATGTGCTCTTTGGGTGAGGGATGCCTGGCTCGCTGGCAAGTCTAATACAGAGCACTCACACACCTTCTTCCTTGTAGATCTTGGAGCCTGGCCGTAGGGAACGCCTGGGCCTAAAGATGGCCAATGAGGCAGCTGCCAAGAACCGGGCCAAGAAGCAAGAAGCCCTGCGAAGAGTGACAGAGAACTTGGCCAGGTGAGGGTCTATTAGGCCCCTGGCTGGTGGTGGGGAGGGGGTGGGGAAGGAAAATGAGGATGAGCTGTTGTCTCTTTCCTGCCCCTGCTTTGCCTATACCCAGCCACGTGGATGCATGACCTACAGGGCTGAGCCCAGGGCAGTCCATGGGTACCCTTGGCTACAGCTCTGCTTCAGAGAATAGCTCTTGTGATCCATGCTGTGGGCGCCTCTCTGCCTCATCTCCTTCATGTCTTCCTGATCCATCCCTAAGAAGCATCCTTCAGCCCCTTGTCTCACTGTGAGGGCCATCAGCTCTGTGGGTCTTTGTCATCATCCCTGCTGGAGAGGGATAGAGAATTGAATTCTGAGGTTGGGGTCTGCCCAAGATCCACAGCCAAAGGCAGTGCTGCCACTTGGCCCCACTACTGGGTGTCAGACTACCAAATGTCCTCCCAGCTCAGAGTAACCATGCACCTGACCCCTGGGGCTGAGGAAGGCCCTGCTTGTAGCAGCATCTAGCCCTCCTAACCTCACCCATCTTTCCACACCAGCCTCACACCCAAAGGCCTGAGTCCAGCCATGTCCCCAGCCCTGCAGCGACTTGTGAGCAGGACAGCCAGCAAATATACAGATCGTGCCTTGCGGGCCAGCTACACACCATCCCCAGCACGTTCAACTCACCTTAAGACCCCGGCTGGTGGGCCCCAGACTCCCACAAGCACACCAGCTCCTGGCTCTGCCCCACGCACACCCCTCACACAAGACCCAGCCTCCATTACGGACAACCTGCTGCAGCTCCCTACGCGCCACAAAGCCTCGGACTTCTTTTAGCACCAACCTGGGTTGTGTCCATTGATGCTTTACAGAATCTGAAGTACATAGGACTCCAGCCTCTGGGGACCAGGGCCCGGCCCAGAGATGGTTGATCATCACCGGAACCTCAGATGATAGGTGCTGTGTGGCAACCAGGCTGGCATAGGACACACACACCCCCACTCCCTGGCAGAACTGTTTTTTATTTAACCCCAAACTGAACTGTCATTAAAGAATACATAGTAGAGGCTGCTTTTCCATCCCTTGCCCTGAACCTGGGCCCCAGGGCCACCCTGGCACCTCCCTCGAAGTTAAGGATTTGAGGGCTCCCAGAAAGGGTCCCCTGGGTGGGAAAGCCTTGAGGGGCTCCCACAGCCTCCTGAGCTGAGGTTGCACACTTCTTTCCCCCAAGAGAAAATGTCACTGGACCGGATCTGAGGAGGTTTCCAAAGCTGAGCTAAAGAGCCTTATTTCACATAGGGTGTGGAGGTTCACTGGCTCCTGTTGCAGAAAAAGAATTTTCAGGAGTAGTCAGAAAAAGGTGCAGAAAGGATCTATTAGGGAGAAATTCCAGTGTACAATTAAAACTACAGGCATTCAGAGAATTGAAATGAATTATTTCCTGAACAGGGAACATTTATGCTTTCTTGAGGAAATCAAAACTTTCGGAAGATGGGCCGGAGTGTTAGCTCAGTGGTTCCGGCGCCTGCCTTGCAAGCGCAAGGACCTGAGTTCAATCCCCGGTAACCACATATAATGCTGGGCGTGGTAGCTCACGCCTGTAATCCCAGCACTCGGGAGGCAGGGACAGGAGGATTGCTGAGTTCGCGGCGGCTTGCCTGGGCACCATAGTGAGCTCAGGGCCAGCCTGAACTACAAAGCGAGACCCTGTCTCCAAAAAAGCAAAAAAAAAAAAAAAAAAAAAAACTTTCGGAAGAGGTAGCCTACTGTCCAGAAGAGGACTATTCCCATGTGTGGGGCTTTGGGAATATAAGGAATCAAACTCAGGGCCTTTCGTATGACAGGCAGGTACTGCACCACTGAGCTGCCCTGGTCCTAGCTCCATTTTTTTTTTTTTTTAAAGATGGACAATTTAAACATTCTTTCAGTTAGTTCTACCTGTTCCTTTATTTTTAAATCTCTCTCAAACCAGTTTGTGGACTTTCAGTATTTCTGAGGGATTTTGGGTGTGATGGGTCTGGTAGAGAAGGAGCCTAAGTAGGAATGCTGATAATGGATTGTCTTGGGTAACTTCAGCTAGGTCCTGGAAGTTGAGGAGGGTCTCACTATGTAGTTCAGGCTGGTTTCAAACTTACACTACTCATCCTGCGTTAGCCTCCTGATTCCTGGTGCCACTGTCCCTGTTGTTGCCTTATTCTTTTTTTTTTTTTTTTTTTTTTTGAGGTACCAGGAATTGAATTCAGGCCCTTGTGCATCCAAGTTTGGCGTAGTACCACTTGAGCTAAATCCCTAGCCCTTGCCTTATTTTTAAGAGTTCAATTTTTTTTTCCAGTATCAGGGATTGAACTCAGGACCTTGTACTTGCCAGGCAGATACAGAACCACTGAACTACATCCCCAGCCTGAAAGTTCAATTTTTAGTTATGATTTCTTTGTTTGCTTTCGACATTTATGTATGTATGTATATATGTATGTGATTTAGGGTCTGGCTGTGTAGTTCAACCTGACCTTGAACTCACTATGTAGTCTAGACTGGTCTCAAACTTGAAGCAATCCTCCTGCTTCCTGAGTGCTGGGATTCTAGGAGTGTATCACCATGCCTGGCTCTACTTTTTGTTTATTTCTTTTCTACCTCATTTCTCTGTTCCTCTGAGTGAGGGATAGAGTCCTTAGAATTGTACTCTGTAGGGTCACCTGCTCTTTTAGGCACTGCTGGATCTACAGGCTACAGGAGTATCAAACCCCACCCCAGCATGAGTCAGTTGCCTGGTGGCCTTTGCTGTTACCTCCCAGCACCTGGCCTCTAGCTCAGGAAAGACTGGGTCATCATTGTGTCCTTTGCTCGCCTTACCCTGCCTACCAGCTCTACTGTAGCTGCTGTGTGAAAAGAGATGAGCATTGTAGAAAGCTGCAGGTGCTGTGTGCAGGGGCCAGCATTTGCCTGGGGGCTGAGGATGCTGGGATCTGGTCCTCACTTGGTGGCAGCCACCTGTACCTATACCCTGCTATCTGTGGAGGTGAGGGGTCTTATCCTCTAGGCCTGGCTGTGTCCAAAGCTGATGTCTAGTTCCCATGCTAGAGCGTTCAGGCCTCAAGTGGGAGTCACAGAATGTATGGTGCTCATGGGGCTCAGGGTGCACAAGGGACTCTGCTGAGAAGCAGGCTTTGAACCCTGAATGAACTGTTCTCTCCGGTTTTCCTGCACGGGTTCTTACCCCCTGTCAAAGTGTTGATGGTCTCAGGAGACAAGTCCAGGGCCTGGCACCTGCCTGAAGCCTCTGCCAACTTGTACTCCTGTTCAGTGCATGCTGATACACTCCTGGGTGGCTGTCCTGGGACTCTTCAGGGGCAAGAGCTGGAGCCTGGGGCTGGAATTCTTCAGGATCAGGTAGGTGGGACTCTGGGTGCTTTTGCTTCAGAGGAAAGGTTCAGTTTTAACCCATGGGGCCCTTGGAAATAGAAGGCAGAGATATGGGATCAAGGAGTGGTGGCCATTGCTGACCATGTTGGGTAGTTGGTGTTTGGAGAGCATACTTTGGGGAGGGACGGTGGCCAAACAGAATGCAAGAGACTGGGCTATACTATCACCAGGGCCTGCTGTGGGGTCTTGCTGATCTGCTGGGTGAGGTGGGTGCCAGTGAATGGTCTCTGCTTGGCCTCCTTTTGGAGAATGCCCAACAAGGTCATCAGTGTCATGGCTCTGGGATTTGAGGACACTGAGAAAGGGTCTGTGTGAAGGAACAGAACTGTATCCACATGGGCTGAACTGCTTGAAGCAAGGGAGAGGCATGGAACTGCCCTGCCTTGGGGACAGGGACAGCAACAGGTCAGAGGCAGACATGTGTGGGCTTGGCAAGTAAACCACAAGGAGAGTTCCTCTCCTTGCCACAAACCTCCCCATGAGTCTGCCCAGACCTAAGCACTGGCCCCTGAGCTCCACCCCTGCAGAGCCCTAGAAGGAAAAGCCCTTAGCATTCTGTGCTTATGTACACTTCGAGGTTTATTTGATAGTAATTAAGCTCTTTGTTATCAAGTGGAAGGAAGCTAATAGAAGATCAAAATGGCTTAATTGATGGATTTTACTTGTTCTTTGCCTCATTCCCTTTTTCATCTACCGGTCTGTTGCTTAGTTTATACAAGCACAACTCTCACACACTCTCCTCTTCCTAGTGCTAGGGCCTCACCTTCCCCACCTCAGGTCTGGAGATCTGATGCTTTTTAGCTGTACAGGTCCCAGCCAGCCTGTCACTCTGTCTTCAGTCTCAGGAACCTCTTGAAGCTGAGGCTGGGTTTTGGGCCCCAGCTTGTAGAAGGCCCAATGGTCAGGCCTTGAGCCTGGTATTGCATTTGTACTAGGCTCAGTACTTCACCCCCCCGCTTCCTCTTCAGAGAATCAGAAGACATGAAATTGAGTGTGAGGGGCTGGAACTATAAGTGACTGAGTCTATCACTGCACTGCTGCCAGTTGGCATCTGGCTGCACAACGCCATATAAGAGATCCTTTCACTCCTGGGAGAGTTTCTTGGGGGCAGTGCTCCATCCACATCATGCACAGCATCTTTTTTTTTTTTTTTTTTTTGAGACAGGGTCTCGCTTTGTAGTTCAGGTTGGCTCTGAGCTCACTATGTAGCCCAGGCAAGCCTGGAACTCAGCAATCCTCCTGTCTCTGCCTCCCGAGTGCTGGGATTACAGGCATGAGCCACCACGCCCAGCACTGTGGTATGCGGTATTGATTGTTGGTGGGTGTGTCTCCATGCCCAGCATTGTACGTGGTTACTTGGGATCGAACTCAGGACCTTGCGCTTGTGAGGCAGGTGCCGGGACCACTGAGCTAACCCTCCGGCCCCACACACAGCATCTTTTGATGTTGGAGTCATCATAGGGCATGCAGACATGGACTGCAGTGTAGAGGATACACCCAGGCTCCAGATGACGTGCACCTTGCACTGGTATGAGATGTCTTGCAGCACATCGGGGACTTCATATGCTGTTGACCCACAGTTGGTCTCAATGTGCTGGCTTCTGTCCCACAGGCAGCACTTGGATCAGTCCCAGTGGCTCAAGGTCCTTGTCAAGGGGAAAGTTCTTAACACTTGAGGTCTCTGTGGATGATATCCAGGTCATAAAAGTATCTGAAGGCCAAGGAGGCCTAGCAGAACTTGAAGAGATTGCTGGTGCTGAGGTCCTTGACACTTTCACTGTATACATTAGGTTTTGGAAGTCTCATAGTTCTTGATGATGGTTGATGGTTGTCAAGATGTCCATCTATGTGGAAGGGATCTCCACAAAGTTTGTGAGTATTTTCCTGCACTGAGTGGTCTTGACCACCACACTGAACTTCAGGTGTTCTGATAGGCAGACTTGACTTTTGCACAGAAGCACTTATCTGGATTGATTCTCATGATGAAACCCTTCTTTCTTAGGACTGCAGCATTGTCCATGGGGGCAGAAAAAGCTAGCATTGCCACAAGGGCCAGAATGTTGCCCCTATTTCTACTGAAAGTCCTCTGGCTGACCTGGATCTGGACTTGATGGGGTGAAATGCTCTGCCTTGTCCCCAGGCGATTTGAGTGAATGAAATCATAAAAGCCAGGCTTCTAGAAGTGGGAACTTGGCTAGTGGGAACAGGGCCCCTGGAAGCCGATTTGGCCTAGAAGCACAGCACACCCTCCCTGCTTAGTGAAAGAAAGTTATCACGCAATACTAGTAATGCCACCTGCTCCCTTTTCTTCTTTCTCTCCTTTTTTTTTTTTTTTTTTAAGGTTTTTGGGTTTTCTTTAAACAGGTCTTACCATATAGTCTAGGCTGGCTCTGAACTCACTGTACAGCCTGGTCTCATCTTGAATTTGTGATTCTTTTGCTTTAGCCTCTCAAGTGTTGGAATTACTGGTGTGTACTACCATGAGCAGCTGCTCCTCTCTCCTGCTGAGGCTTCCCTGCTGGAGTCAGGCCTGGGGAGAGCCACATTAGGCTCAGTAGTGTCCCACTCCCATACCTCTTTCTTTACCTGGCCATAGATTTTATGGGGACCAGGGCCCAGCCCAGAGATGGTTGATCATCACCGGAACCTCAGATGATAGGTGCTGTGTGGCAGCCAGGCTGGCACAGGACATAACCCCCAATCCCTGGCAGAACTGTTTTTTATTTAACCCCAAACTGAACTGTCATTAAAGAATACCTAGTAGAGGCCCTACCCTGATTGGTCCTTGTCCCACTAAGGCCAGTTTCCTGAAGCTTTCTTGGGATTATGTCCTTGGTGTCTGGTCAGGCCCAGTCAATACAGTGGTGGTTTCAAGACTGATGGATGAAGGCAGCTCTCTTTGGGGTAGTGTGTTTTCCTGAGCTAAAGTCAGGCACGTGAGCTGTTGCTGCTCTGGTGAGCAGAGGCATGTGTGGGAGTGGGAGGATAGGTAGCACTGAGGATGCCCCAGGTGCCCAACTGAGTGGCCTGGAGAGTGAGGCAAGAAGAACCACACACTGAAGGATGGGGCAAGCATGGAAGATGGGTAGGGCCATGGCCAGATGCTTCTGTGAATGGATAATACAATCATTTTTTTAAAGCTAGGTGATGGGCAGCTACTGTATAATCCAAATCCTATTTTAAGGTGGCTACTGGCAAAAAGAGGATCATTGAAAGGCCAGTGCCCTGGAGTAGGTTTGAGGAGCCTGGGCCAGGGCAGGACTCTGGGAGTGAGAGGGAGCCAATAAAGGCCATCCTGGATCTGCTCAGTGGGTGGACAGACTCTGTGGGAAGGCATGTGTGTGAGGTTTATGGACTGGAAGAACTCTGAGCATTGTCCATGAAGAGCAAGCTTCTGGGTGGGGAGAAGGTCCCAGAATCCTGCCACTTTGGACATTTGCAAGGAGTAGGCCTGTTGGATCCTGATATTGTACATCATTTGCATGTCAACTACATTTTGCACATGATACATGGAGTTTTGCTTGGAAAATGGCATCTCCTTAGCTACTTCGGAGCCTTGATGTTCATTTTTGGTCTGTCACAGGAGACCTGTGCCCACAGGAAGCTGCCAAGACTGGTGACCCCAGGAGGCTATGTTCAAAGGGAGACTGAGGTAGACCTATTTCTCCAAGGGGTGTGTGTGTGACAGTTAAACTTGTCAACTTGATTGGCTTGAGAGATGTCTAGATTAGGAAAGCACACTCCTCTGTGAGTCTGGGTGGGTCATGGGGGTGTGACTTTGGGGCCAGTATCATAACACAGACCCTTCTTTCTAGTTCTCCTTTTATCCTGTGCTTTCTGTCCACCATGAAGTGAGCAGCTTTGTTCTACCACACTCTTCTGCTGTGATGTTCCTGTTGTGGACCTGCCAACTGTGGACAGAAATCTCTGAAACAGTTAGCCAAAAGTAAACCTCTCCTTGCCGGGCGTGGTGGCGCATACCTGTAATCCCAGCACTCGGGAGACAAAGGCAGGAGGATTGCTGAGTTTGAGGCTTGCCTGGGCTACCTAGTGAGCTCAGGGCCAGCTTGAACTACAAAGTGAGACCCTGTCTCAAAAAATAAAATAAACTTCTCCTGCTTTAGCTTGTGGGTGTCAGGTAGTCTGTCGCAGCAACAGGAAAACCGGTATGCACAGGGTTCAAAGAGGAAGTGATCCAGGAATCCAGGCGCAAAGCATTGAACTCATTGCAGGGCTCTACCAGTTGGAAAGGAGCCAAGTGTGCTAGGTAGACCTGACATCTTGGCCAGGGAAATGGCCATGTGGGCACACTTGGAGCAGGTAGGTAGGGTGTTCTTTGTGACTGGCAGCTAGAGTCAGGCTGCCAGGCTGAAAGACAGGATGGGCAGGATGGACAGGTGGGCCTGTGGTGACTGCCTTACAGCAGCAGCCTTATGAGTTACACTTTATCTGTGTAGAGCACTGGTGGTTCATAGCTTTAGCTCGGTGAATTCCTTTTCCCCTGGAGGCTTGTTTTGGCTGAAGTGACCAGAACTACCCTTTCTGTCCCAGAAGAAAAGATGGGCTGGGACCCAGAAGCTTGACATTTCCATCCTCTCCCAATTCTTGGTACCCCAAAATGCTGTATCTGGAGCATTTTTTTTTTTTTTTGGTGGTACCAGGGATTGAACTCAGGCCCTTGTGTTCCAAGGTAGGTGCGGTACCACTTGAGCTAAATCCCTGGCTTGGAGCTTTCTTGTAACAGCCTTCTCAGCTGACTTCAACTTGTCTTCTCTCTTCAGTGGATTCTGCTCCCTTGCTGTGTAGTTCAGGCTGCCTTTGAATTCACTTTTTGGCCCAGGCTGGCCCTGAACTCACCACAATCCTCCTTTAGCCTCATGCACACCCAACTGGTGTCAGACCTATTAGAGCCACATTCTGGAGTTCAGCAGGCTTCTGTGCCCTGCGAGCTCTGCCGCCTGTCGGTGATTGTAGAGGACTGACTGTGCCTTGGGTTGCACCCAGCAGTGGCTGCAGATCTCATGGCTGTGCAGGTCCTGGTTAACGCTGGGCTGCTGCAAATGAGGTCCTTGGACAAACCCAGTCGGGCCTGGAAGTTGGCCTGGTGCTCCTTGTCATGATGTGGTAGTCATAGGGCATGAAGTCACAGACCATGATGTAAACGATCATACCCAGGCTCCAAATGTCAGACATCATAAGGGAAGTGTTACATTGCCTTGGGATAGCCCACAGGCCCACAGAAAGAGTTGCTCAATGTCAGTCAGCTGCCGTTGTCTCAAAGGCTATGCTTGGAGAAGCAAAAATTTGATGTTTAAGTCCTTGTTGAGCAAAATATTTATGCACTTGTGGTTGCAGTGGACAGTGGTATTATAGCATTAGTACCTGGTGGGGAGAGCTGGTAGAACTTCCTGTGAGAGTCATCTTTTGGTAGGGCTCCTACCGAAATGATAATGGAGGGGTGGTTTAACCTCCTCTGAAGCTCAATATCCCATCAAAGGAATTTCTGTATGAATTATGTGGGGCCCTTGAGATCGATAAATTTGAATGCAACATTGAGCTCTAGGGATTCAGAACAAGCATATTTGGCTGCTGACAATGAACCCTCTCTCAAATTTGTCCCCATGATATCACCTCACCAGCAGCAACATCCATAATTTTAGGAGTACTTGGTGCCTCTGATGTTGGTTCTCTGAAGTCCAGTAGTGTGCGGGGTTCTCTCTACCACTGAGGGACTTTAGCTGGCAGTGACCTCAGTTACACACAGCCAGAGTCCTCTGGGCAGGTCAGCCCAATTAAGGAGCCTGCCCCTTGAGGTGAAGGGACACTCAGCACTGTCTCCCAGGTGACTTCATGGGGTGAAGCGACGAAGGTGCACCACTCCAGAGGAATGAGACTCTGGCTGGAGCCACTTGGTCTTGGAACCCTGGAGGCTTCATCAGCAGGATGGAGCAGACTGAGGGTCAGCAGGGAGGCCTTGTGCCTTGGCTGGGACCCGAGGCAGGTGGGGGCAGTGGAAGACACGGAGGCTTGTCACTATGTTCAAAGGTGGAGTTAGGACTGCATGTGGAGTGGTGGGCTTGATGGTTGCAAATCAGGTAATACCAAGGAATCCAGGACAGGTGGTCCTACCAGTTAGGGTCCCAGGGGGGAAACAGAAGGCACATTGAATCTAGAACAATCTGAGAAAGGTTTAATGCAGGGACAATTTCAAGTGAGAGTAGAATAGGGAACTCCAAGGATAATGCAGGTATCTTAACGTAGAAACAGACCCCTCACCTGCTTGGAAGAGGGAGGAAATGAGAAGAGCACCAGGTGAGAGGTGGTGACCGTGGATGGCAGGAAGGAGCCAGGTTACAGGAACCCCACCAGCTAGTGACAGGGAAGACGTTGTCCCTGACCTCTCTCCCTTCAGCTCTTGGCACTGTCAACACAGTAGCCTGCAGGTCCCAGAGCAAGGCCTAGCAGGGTATGTATGGGTGGGGGGGAGGGGGCAGAAACTGGTGGTGCACTACAGCTGCAGCCTGCATTGGAAGCCAGGGTGGTGCTCTCTTGCCTCCTGATCAGGCTGGGCCTTTTTCTTATGTGTACCTTTCTCTCCCCCATGTGAATCTTTGGTGGCCTCCTTGTTTTTACTGCAGTTAAGTCCATATGTGCCTTTTCCTAACAGGGTAGACCCTTCCCTATCCTGAAAACATCAGGCTCTGCAGCTTTTGTCCTTCAAAACTTTTCTTTTGGTTTTGTTTTGCTTTTGAGATGGGGTCTCATTATACTTGTAGTTCAGGCTGGCCTTAAACTCACTATAGAGTCCAGGCTGGCCTTGAACTTGCAGGAATCCTCCTGCCTCAGCCTCCAGAGCGCTGGGATCACTGGGATGTCCCACTGCGTCAGGCTGTGGTTTGGCCTTTAAAAGATCCTCCTGTGCTGTGCACAATAGCACAGGCCTGTAATCCCCAGCACTAGGCCGGCTAGGCTAGAGGATGGCAGCTAGTTCGAGGCCACCTGGGTTCCATAGTGAGACCAAGACCAGCTTGAACTTACACAGCGAGACCCTGTCTCAAAACAAAACAAAAAAAGTTGAGTGTGAGATGGTCTATGAAGGGATCTGGAGTCCTCGGGTTCTACTTCACGCCTCGGACTTACTCCCTCAGCTCCTCTTCTCCCCGCTCAGCTCAGTGCATCCCAGGGGTCCCAAGCGCTCTGATACTTCCCTACAGTCCCTAACACACACCACCGGACTTCAGGCCCTTTGGCGGGTCGGCGGCTCAAGCTCGGTCTCAGAGCCCCACCCCCTGCCTAGCCAATAGCACGCGCCATTGTTTATGGTCCCGCCTTCCTCTTCGGCCCGCCCCTCAGCCTTTTCTCTCGGCCTTCCCTACTTTAGGCCTCGCCCCTTTCGCGCCCAGCCATACGGACTCCACCCCCAGTTTAACAGAAGGTCCGCACGCCTTGGGGAACGGGCAGGCCCCGCCCCTGGCTTAGCGCTCATTGGGCTACCATGGCGTCGCGGGAGGTAGGCGGGGCTGCGGGGGGCCCAAGAAGGACGGCGGCCATCTTGCTCAGAGCCGGAGTCGGACTCCGAGGCTGCGACCTACAGCGCGCGGGAGCTAGTACTCTTGCTTTCTACGGTTGTACCTCGCCGCGGCCCCACGAGAGGCCTGCACATCGTCTCCCTGCGCTCGGCCTCGGCCCGACTCTCCGACCCTCTTCCTGGCCCAGTCAGGCTTCGCCACGGGGTCACGCGCGGCCGCCCCGAGGACGATGAACGGAGGATAAATGGTGCCTAAGGCAGACAGCGGTGCCTTCTTGCTGCTCTTTCTGCTCGTGCTCACCGTCACCGAGCCGCTGCGGCCAGGTGCGCTGCGCTGGGGGGCGCTGTGGGGGGCGCGGGCGCGGCCGGGGGCGGGGCAACCAGGCGAGGGCGGGGCCGTGGCCGCGAGTCCGGCTCCGGTCGCCCAGGACTCTTTTCTTCACGCCGAGATCTCCTAGCTGGGGCTGCGACCCTCGAAGGGTCAGGTGAGGCCCGGCTCGCGCAGCATTGAGCATCCACCGACCAGGCTCGAGCAGGCACTTACTTGGGCTCAGAGCGCCTCACAAGTCGCGCCTATTTGCCCTCGAGGGTGTCGCCTCTGGATTCTCGTGCGGCGTCAGCTCTGTAGTTTCTAGGAGCCTCGGGCCAGGGACTGCTCCTTGAGCCCCCAGTCTTCGATTGGGTTTCGGGGAAGAAAGGGTGGGTTTGGGGCCAGCAGCAGCTCACAGAGACACCTGGATTGACAGGCGTCGGTATGACTGTGGCCTCATGCCAGTCTTTCGGGCCGGAGAGCAGTGGCAACTTGTCGCTCCGTTAGGCCCACTGCAGAGGCCGGCCCAGAGAGGTACTAGGAGTCTGAAGCACCGTATGCGAGGAGTAGAGAGAGACATCGCAGTGGTATCCAGCACTTAGCAGACCTCCTATGGGATGTGATTAAATGTTTTTGGAACTTCCTTTGGAGCTTGTGTATATATCTGTGGTAAGGAATCAGAACCATACATAGTAATCAGAAGGCCCTTTTCTGCCTATTCCGGCAATCCCTGAACTACATGAGGACATCTTACAAAATCAAGGCTGGTTCATCCATCATCAGGTAGGTGTTGCAGGCGACTATACTTTTAGGGCCTGCAAAATTTTTTACAGTCAGCAGGAAAAAAAATGAACTAAGGTGAAAGAAAATGTATGAAATTAATACAGTCATTTTTAAGCCAACACAGTGGAAAGTATTTTTTAATATTATAATGTAAGAAGGTTCCTATGAAGGCAGAAGTGCCCAGGACCATCTGTGAGTGACATCAAGGCTGGGTATGGCGGTACAGAGGGTTTCACTCCTCTGGGATGCCCTAGTCAGGCACCCACCTAGGACATGCTACCCTTCTCTGCTTTGTGCCTTTGTTATCTGCTATCTCTGAAACGTTCACCTGGGAGGTCTAGGCCTAGGGACCACGTTAAACTTGGATAGACTCAGCGATGGTTCCCTGGGCTCCCGAGTGTGGCCAGTTTCTTAAAGCTTATGATATCTATGCAGCGTGAGACTACTTTGTGGAGTGGCTTTGGCTGGAATAGAAAAAATGTCACTTGTAGAGGAGATGCTGTATAAGGTCTTGGGCCTCTAGATTCAATGGGTTTTGGGTTTGTATGGATTTTTGTCTGGTGCTTGCCAGAAGTAGGGGCTCCTGTGGTCTTGAGGTGTATTAGGCCTTGGCTTTGAACCATACTTGGGTATGAGGAGCACACCTGATAAAACCCAACTCTTGGTAGGGAGTCAGTTTTACCCCTGAGGACAGGGCCAAGCCACTTTGGTTCTTCTGATGCAGGGTAGGGCCTTTTACAGATTGGGGGAGGGTGCATGTGTGTTGTGACTTTTTCTTTTTCTTTTTTTTTTTTTTGAGACAGGTCTCACTTTGTAGTTCAGGCTGGCCCTGAGCTCACTACAGTGCCCAGGCAAGCCGCCATGAACTCAGCAATCCTCCTGTCTCTGCCTCCCGAGTGCTGGGATTACAGGCGTGAGCCACCACGTCCGGCATTGTGGTATGCGGTGTTGATTGTTGGTGGGCCTGTCTCCACGCACAGCATTATATGTGGTAACCGGGGATGGAACTCAGGTCCTTGCGCTTGCGAGGCCGGCGCCGGAACCACTGAGCTAACCTGCCGGCCCCGACTTTTTCTTTTTTTAATGGTAATGGTGTCTGAACCCTGGCCTTTATACTGAGCTATAACCCCAGTGATTTCTATTTACTTTTTTACTGAATATTTGAGAAAAGTTTTACCAAGTTGCTCAGGCTAAACTTGAATTTGCCACCCTCTTACTCAGTCTTCCAGAGTGTGGGGATATCAGCTGTGTATCACCATTCCCACTTCATCAGTTTCTTTTAAAATGCTCATTTGAGGGCTGGGGAGTTAGCTCAAGTGGTACTGCGCCAACTTTGGACACACAAGGGCCCGAGTTCAGTCCCTGGTACCGCCAAAAAAAAAAAAAATATATGTAAAATGCTCATTTGATCTTTGTTGATTGAGGTTGTGTTTTATCAGGCACTTTTTTTGTGTGAGACAGGGTCTCACTTTGTAGTTCAGGTTAGCCCTCAGCTCACTATGTAGCACAGCCAAGTCTCAAACTCAGCAATCTTTCTGCCTCTGCCTCTCGAGTGCTGGAATTACAGGCATGAGCCACTATGCCCAGCAGGGACTTTTTTTTTCTTTTAAGTAGGAAAATTTGTTGGGAAATAGGGATGGGGAACAGGAATGGCAAATAAGAATGAAGATTAGGAATAGCTCCTGAGAGATAGGAGGGATCATGAATGGGTTGCCTAGGTTCAGCTCTGTTTTTTTCTCTTTCAAGAAAAAGTATTGCAATGGAGTTCAGGCTTGCTTTGAACTTGCGGTGACCTTTCTGCCTCAGCCTCTTGAATGCTGGGATTACAGACATGTACCACCACACCTGACTTTTTTTTTTTTTTTTTTTTGAGACAGAGTCTTCCTATGTATTACAGGCTGGCCTTGAATTTGCAGTGATCTTCCTCAGCTTTCTAAGAGCTAGGATTATAGACTTGTGTCACCATGCTTGGCATGAAATTATGTGTAACTTTAAGGTGGTTCCTGGTATATGATTTTCAGCCTGATGCTAGACAGGAAACTTAAAAACTGAGCACTCAGAAAGGTGAGTGGCTCAAGCAAGATTGTTATTCTAGGAGCCTTGTTTGTCTTGTCATTATGAATGCATAGTTGGGTCTTCATCTACTTTGTGTATGTCCAGGCCTTAGGAGAACTTCACATAGTGCTTTTTTTTTGGTCATACTAAGGATTGAACCCCAGGAATACTGAGCTCCATCTCAAGGCTTTTTATGAAAATTTTGAGACAGGGTCTTATATTGGCTATATTGGTTATATTGGCTTTGAACTTGGCAGTCTTCCTGCCATCAGCCTCTTGAGCAGCTGGGGTTGCAGGTGTATGCTAGCCACCACATTGGGCTGAACAGTTTCCCTAACCCCAGCTGTGATCCCTGGGGTGCTTGCATCCTCTGATGGTTTCTACAGTCCTCCAGATTGGGTGCTGAATCTTTTATATCTGCATACTTTGGTCTGAGGGGCACAATCTCCTCCACTTTCTTTGATTGGACATAGTGACCATTATGATGTATATTAGGGTCTCTTTAGAGTGTGAGAGAAGATTTGGTGCTTCTGCTGAACTAACTGCAGTTCTGTGCTATTATCTGAGTGTCCTTTTTGGGAGTCACTGATACTTTCTCCTTGGGCATTTTTCCAGTTGTGCAGGAATCCAGCATCAGTTGTTCATTCTAAAATTTCTTCAGACATTAACTGAGAAAATGATGGTATGGTTTAGGCACAGCTCTCCTGGGTGACCTCATTACACTTACCTGAGAAAACTTGCTTTCTGAGCAAGGCTGCAGTTCAAGAGTCCAATCCTTCCTTTCCCATTGCTAGTTTGTGCTCAGCCATGCTTCCTGGGGAGGTAGCAGGAAGGCAGCTGCCTTCCTTGTGTTGCTGGCAAGCCTAGTTGGGAGAGGCAAGTGACTTGCTTAAGATCATGCAGCTAGTGAACAGCATACCTAGGATTTAAGACCAGGAGAGCTGGTTCCTAGAGCTGGTTCTTTTGTCTCTGGAGTCCAGAATTTTCTTTGATATAGAGTAGCATAGTAATTCCTATTGGAATTGGAAAAGTGTGGATGTTATCAGTGGACAAGGCTGAAGCTCTGAAATAGTTTGGAAAGTTGAGGTTGCACTGGTCTTGCTGAATGCCTCATGTGTTTTTGTTTCTGTGAACTGCACCACGCTTGCTACTCAGTCTTCCTTGGGGTATTAAGTGTGGATCTGCTTTTGAGCACTCTCTTCCACTTGTCCAGCCCTACCCTGGCTCTGCTCTGCCCTCTCCTTTCAGGGAGAAATATTTTCTGAAGCACACGGGGTTTAGGATCCTTCTTTTTTTTTTTTTTTTTTTTTTAGAATATGTTTGAGCTACATAATAATGACATTTATCTTGGGGAATTAGTACATATGCATATCATAACTATAACTAAGTCTTTCTTTTTTTTTGAGACAAGGTCTCTCTTTGTAGTTCTGGCTGGTCCTGAGTTCACTGTGTACCCAGGCAAGCCTCGAACTCAGCAATCCTCCTGCCTCTGCCTCCCCAGTGCTGGGATGACAGGCGTGAGCCACCACGCCTGGCACTGTGGTATGTGGTACTGATTGCTGGTGGGCGTGAGTCACCACACCCAGCATTGTATGTGGTTACCAGGATTGAACTCAGGGCCTTGCCCTTGCGAGGCAGGCGCTGGAACCACTGAGCTAAATCTCCGACCCATAACTAGGTCATTTTTATTCCAGTTCCCTTTCCCAGGTCCTTTTCTTTCTGCACAAAGATGATGTCTTGCTCTATTTCATGCTGGCCTTGAATGCACAATCTTTCTGCCTTCTGGGATTACAGACTTGTGGCATGCTTTGCCTCATGCATTGTGAGTGAATTTGTGTACAGCCCACTGTCACACAACACCTTGTAGAATTTGTTCTTCTAGGCAACTTGATTTTTGAGTTAGTAATTTCATTCTTGTCAGTTGGAAAGTGGTGTAACATGCTTTCTAACTTCACTAGCTAGTGAGTTGTCTTTTATTTAAAAAAAAAATTTGCATTTGCAAATATGTTCAAACTTACAGAAGAGTGTGGCAAGAATAAAATTTGTGCAAAAACACCTATCCTTTACTTCGACTGCTGTTGTTAGCATTTGACTTTATTCATCAGGTGTTTGCCTTTATGTGTGTACATACAAGGGATGATCAAAATATATAGCAAATGTTAATTTTCTTTTTTCTGTAGCAGGATTGAACTCACAACATTACACTTGCAAGGCAAGTGATGGCACCTCAAGCTAAATTCCTGGCCTGCAAATATTTTACTTTTTAAGTTTAACTGCCCATTGTGGTGAACACCTGTAATCCCAGTGCCTGAGAAGTTGTAGCAGGGGGATTGCTGTGAGTTTAAAGCTAGACTGAACTACATAGACCCTGTCTCAAAAACAAACAACTCTCCCTCCCACAAAAAGAGCTTATTACAGAAAAAGACATATTCTGATTAATCCTCCTCAAAATACTCCTCTTTTTTCTTTGAACACGTCCCATTGTCCTTGCCACTTTTTCTTTCTTTTTTCTTTTGGTAGGAATGGAGGTGAGCTTTAGATAAAAAATTACAAACGTTTTAACTCTAGCCCTGTCCCCAACTCCAAGAGCAAAGTGGAGGGAGAGAGCTGAAACAAATGGGCAATTCTGTAAAATTACACATAACCCTGGGCCGGAGGGTTAGCTCAGTGGTTCCGGCGCCTGCCTTGCAAGCGCAAGGTCCTGAGTTCGATCCCCGGTGACCACATATAATGCTGGGCGTGGAGACTCACGCCCACCAACAATCAACACCGCATACCACAATGCTGGACGTGGTGGCTCACGCCTGTCATCCCAGCACTCGGGAGGCAGAGACAGGAGGATTGCTGAGTTCGCGGCGGCTTGCCTGGGCACCATAGTGAGCTCCGGGCCAGCCTGAACTACAAAGCGAGACCCTGTCTCAAAAGCAAAAAAAAAAAAAATTACACATAACCCTAAAAATTTGATGAAATAATAAACTGTTTTTGCTTTGAAAAAAATTAATAGATCAAAAGGCCTGCTTTAGCCCTACCAAAAGACAGCTCCAGTACCCCTTGTTAGTGATATGCTAAAATTGACCAGCTCAGATTTTTAAACTCAAGTGTGGACAGGTATGTGTGTGTCTTTAAACCCAGCCACGAGGCTCAGGTGACTGATTGTTAGTTAGTGTTGTGCTCATTCACTGCTGTTTAGTATCCTTGACTTGCAGAAAGGTGGGTAGGGCAGGGGCAGCCTTAGGTGAGAAGGAAGGAGCAGGAGTTACATTGCACAACCCAACCCAAAAAGGAGATCCTTCTTAACCCAGTTTGACATCCAGTGACTGCGATGGTTTTTTCCTTTGAGGAAAAAGAAACACATATCCATGTATATTGTTTTTACATGTAAATAAGAAAATAGTATTCTGGTTTTTGTTGCAAATGGAGGCACAAGAGATAAGAACTTTGTTGCTTTGAAAGTAGGAATATCCATCACTTTACTCAGCTTTATGTTCATGAGAGGGCATGAAGCCCCAAGTGAGGGATCATCACTGCAAGAGATCAAGGATTCCCAACCACTCCTTTCTCTTAATTTTTGCTTATATCTTAGAAAATAGAATTTCCCACTAAGAGAGAGGTCCTTACTTAACCCAGTCAGGTCTTTCTCCTTTCAGCTACCTTGAAGAAGAAACCCCTTCTTCCCTTGCTCCTTCATGAACACATCTGCTCTGTTGGCATAGCTACACCTACTGGACAAACACACTTGATGAAGGGGCAGTGGTTAGTTTCCCTACCTGTGTCCACATTAGTGCATTAGAACAATTTCCATGATAGGGAAAGAAGGAGTGAATGGGTGTGAAGAATAAGAATTGGACCTCTTTTCTTGGCCAAAGAGAGCAACATGCCAGAGATTTAGCTCAGTGGTTCTGGCATCTGCCTAGCAAGCACAAGGTCTTAAATTTGATCCCAGTAACGACATACAACAGGCATGGTGGCTCACCCCTGTAATCCCAGCAGAGGCAGGAGGATTACTGAGTTCAAGGCTTGCCTGGGCTACATAGTGAGCTCAGGGCCAGCCTGAACTACAAAAAACATGCCTTTTGAAAGAAAGAGGGAAGGGAGGAAGGAAAATGGAAAGGGGAGGAAAGAGGGGGGGAGAACATTAACTGAGCATAATAAAAAGACTTTGATCCTGTAGCTTTTTTTTTTTTTTTTTTTTTTTTAGACAGGGTCTTGCTTTGTAGTTCAGGCTAGCCCTGAGCTCACTCACTGTGAAGCCCAAGCAAGCCTCGAACTCAGCAATCCTCCTGTCTCTGCCTCCGGAGTGTTGGGATTACAGGCGTGAGCCACCACACCCAGCATTCTATGTGATCACCGGGATCAAACTCAGGACCTTGCGCTTGCGAGGCAGGCGCCGGAACCACTGAGCTAAATCTCTGGCCTGATACTATAGCTTTTGAGTTACAATGTGGATAAGATGACTGAGAGACTGGGAAGAGCTGAAGAAAAGAACTAGGAGGGGATTGATGGAAGTCTAGTCCTCTTAGTTTTTATACTGGAAGGGCCCGAGAAGATGTGTGAGAGATTTTTGTCACAGCAAAGGGGTCACAACTGTCAGAAGGTGATGGCCTTCAAAGTAACCCTTTTCTTTTCCTGGCTGACATTCTTGGGAGTGCAGATGGCTGCCGTTATGGTTGACTACATCAGCAGAGAAGTTGCTGATACTGGAGGTTTTAGAGAATCCAATTAGGCTCTGAGCATTGTCTAGGACTGGTACCACTGGCTTTGTTTCTCCATTCTCCTGTTGTGTGGCTTCATGCTGAGGTTGGTATGGCAGCCTGTACCATTCTAGTTCATAGGAATTATGCTTAGGATCAGAGGTCACTGTCACTGCAGAGACTTCACATGCATGATGCAAGATAAATTGGGCCAACTACAGGCGGTCTCCTCTAGAGATTTCTTCATGGAATCGTATTTGGAATTCCTACTGGGCGGGTATGACTTCAGCATTTATTTCCACATGACTCCAGTGTACAAGCAGGCCTGATAATGAGCCTCTGCAATATCCCTGCCATAGGCTTTGTCTGCTTCTATAGAACAGTAATATGGGGCTTGGAGTCCAGGGAAGCTGTTGGAAGACCAGCCAAAGGAGGGGCCATCTGTCCTCAGGAGATTATATTCCTGGTCCATTCCAAATCAGATATGCATGCTGCTTGTATACCATATCCATTATCTGTTTACAGCTGTGTTTTAAATTTGTCTCTGCAGGCTTCAGTTATACTTGAAAATTTCACAGAATACTAGTTTGTCAGGGTCTTTGCAGATGAGTTCTGAAACATAGCAGGGATAGGTATGTGTCACTGTTGGAGCCTATAGATTGGAAAGTGCTAGACTTGCAGTGGTAGTGAACCTATGGCATGTGTGCCGCAGCAGGCTGTTATCATTAAAAACTTTTCCAGCACTGGGCTTGTGTGATCGAAACTCTTCTACATACTAGGGCTCACTGGGCAGGGTACAGATCTTGCAGCCCAGTCATCCTTTGGTACCTTCAGTTCAGATATACCTGGCTTGGACTTTGTTGCCCTGAGGCAGGGACATGTATACCTGCTTGATGCCCTTTTTTTTTTTTTTGAGACAGGGTCTCACTTTGTAGTTCAGGCTGGCCCTGAGCTCACTATGTAGTTTAGACATACCTTTTTTTTTCTTTTTTTTTTTTTTTGAGACAGGGTCTTGCTTTGTAGTTCAGGCTGGCCCTGAGCTCACTATGTAGCCCAGGCAAGCCTCGAACTCAGCAATCCTCTTGTCTCTGCCTCCCGAGTGCTGGGATTACAGGCATGAGCCACCACACCCGGCTAGACATACCTTTTAACTCACAGCAGTCCTCCTGTTCTGCATCCTGAGTGCTGGGATTACAGGTGTGAGCCATCACACCAGCATTTTGATGCTTTTGAGTGCTGTTTCTAAGTGGCATCTCACAGAAAGGCAGGTTCATAAAAATACCCTCATCTTCCTCATTCACTAAGTCTGGCACTGGTGCATTGGAAATTCTGGGTCTTCTTTCCCAATGTCAAAATGACTGAAAGATAAAAGCGGGTTTTTTTTGTGGGTTTTTTTTTTTTTTTTTTTTTTTTTTTTTTTTTTTTTTTTTTTTTTTTTTTTTTTTTTTTTTTTTTTTTTTTTTTTTTTTTTTTTTTTTTTTTTTTTTTTTTTTTTTTTTTTTTTTTTTTTTTAGTTTTTTGAGAGAGGGTCTTGCCCTGAACTCACTGTGTAGCCCAGGCAGGCTTTGAACTCTCAACAATCTTCTTGCCTCTGCCTCCCAAGTGCTGGGATTACAGGTGTGAGCTACTAAGCCTGGCATTTTGATATGTGGTACCAGGGTCAGACTCAGGATCTTGAGCTTGCCAGCAGACTCGGAACCGCTGAGCTAAATCCTTGGTCCAGGATAAAAGTTTTGAGTTGATTCAGGGCATCCAGGCAGCAGTGTCAGCACAAATAGACACTCATGAAAGAGGACTTCAGGAGTGTTTTAAAAAGGGACACAAACTGTGGGATAAATGTGTTCAAAATAAGATGGAGTGTTTTGAGGGGGATAAAGGGCTGTTTTTTTTTAATTTAATAAACTGGCCATGTGTTCAGAAGCTGCAAAATTTCTTTAAAGTACATTTTAAATTATTTATTTATTTACTTTTTAGTAGAAATCAAACCCTGTGCTTGCCAGACAGACAGTGCGTTTCTGAGCTACATCCCCAGCCTGGCTGTGTTCCTTATACCATAATAAATTTTTTTGTGGGGGTAATAAATGTTCAAACATTTTTTCAGTCAACACCTCATAGACATGTACTGAAACACATTAGCAATCTGTCTAGAAATCTTTGAGAGTAGGTTATGGACATCATGGCCCTTTCCCACAGAACACATTGTCCATTGCAGCTGTCTTTCCTAAGATCAGAACCACAAATGGAGATAACCTTAACATGCATTGATTCCTCTTTCCCTCCACCTGGGCCAGCCCAAGCTTTAACCACAGGGCTTCCTGTGCTCTGAAGGACTTTCCCTGGACATGAGCCAGTGGTTGGCACAGAGCAGGAATTAATGAGGACATTGGGTGGAGCTAAGTAGGACTCAAGTCTTGCTCACGTCTTGCAATAGCCAATGGGTTTGGACTGCAGCTGTTAATTGTTGGTGCTATTGTGACGCTCTGCCTTTTCTGCCCCACGCCTGATCAACTTCCCAGTCCTAGCTCATGGGCATTTTCCTCATCATTTAATCCCCTGCACACTTCTAAAAGTATTGAATGATTATGTCCTCTTAGTTGTGGGAGGCGACCTGGATATATACCTGTTCTCCCAGCAAGGATGGGAACTGATTTATTTGTTCTCATGTTCTCTTAGCAGTGATGTCTGTGTGTGTCTGTATCTCTTTGCAGTGGTGACCATGATCTGACTGCATGTGTATCCTCTTAGCAGTGTGTCAGTGATCCAACTGTGTGTCCTAATAATGATGCGGTTGATCTAACTGTGTATGTGTCCTCTTACTTGTGATGGCAGTGATCTAGACATAGACCTTTCCCTACTGGCCTGAACCTTTTACCATTAGAGAGGTCTTTTGCCTCCCGTTGTCTTTGGTTTTGACAAAACGTTAATAGTTTTTTGATACGTGTCATTGACAATATTTAGAGAGCCTGTAACAGATTAAATGTCTTCCTTGGTGTGCTGCTAGATCGTTCCCTCATGAGATGTGCCTTTATATTGTTGTGCTGAGAATTTGGTTACTGTTGGGTTCCTGCTGGTCAGCAGAGCACATCCCCATTCCTGAGAGCCCAGTTTCCAGCTCACAGTTCCCTGAACAGGCATGTGTGGACTCGGGTTGTGGTAAGGTATGTGACACTGTTTTTGTCTTCGGTGTGATTTACCAGTTGTCCTGGGAATTTGGTGAAAGCCAGTTAGAGATCCTGCCACTTATGCCTGGGCTGCATGTCCTGTCAGCGTAGACATAGAGGGCCTTGGCAGGGCGAGTGTAGACTGGAGGAGAATGGGTCAGGGTCCCGCAGTTAGAGTACAGTGGGCTTTGGGCCCAGATGTGAGGACTGCCTTTGGAGGTGGGCAAGGCCATGTGTGGTTATTGTCACTTGAACTGTTCCACAAAGGGTTAGATAAGGTTTCTGATCCAGGTCATCTGCAGGCAGCTCGTGTGTGCAGTTTCAGGGTAGTTACCTCTTCATGAGGTGAAATATTTTCTGTGTCTTCCTCTGTGACTTCTCTGTGCTTAAGTTTCCTCACCTGGAACATGGCATCATAATAGGGTTTCATGACGATGATTAGGATTAAAATGGGTAACTATAAATTTCTTAAAAAACTATATAACTTGTTTATTTATTTATTTATTTATTTTTAAAAGATAGGATATTGCCATCTAGTCCAGGCTGACTTTGAACTCACTATGTAGTCCAGGCCAGCCGTGAATTCTCTGTGTTCCTGCCTCAGCCTCCATAGTGCCATACAGATGAACTCTTCTATCTAAATGGGCTTCTGGGAAGCCCTGAATCTGTGCACAGGGTCATGGGCAGAGCAGGGCTTTCTCCCAAAGACAGCAGAACTTGGCGGCTGTAAGTTGGATTTGCCAATTTTAAAGTTAGATCTGAGTATCAGAGAAACATGTGTGACTTGCCAAGAGGCCCCCAAACAGCCACCGTGCTTTGCACAGGGCCAGGATTGTGCACACTGAGATGTTTTGCTTTTTGTCACATTCCTGCTATGTCCCTTGGGCCTGGTGAGGCACAGAGTGAGCACTCAGAAATCAGTTATTGAAGGAGTGCACAAATGGCTACTTATATTTTGAAAGAAAGAGTAACAGCTTTTTCAGTCAGCAGGCCTTGCAGCTGCCGTGGTGGGGGCAGGGAGGAGGATGAGGGCCTTGTGGTGGTCGTGCGGACTGTCTTTGGAGGGCTGTGGGGGAGAGGGGGCTGGGACTGAGAGTACAGAGGAGGGGCAGGGCAGAGCCAGCTGGCCTGAGCCTCATGCTAAGGGAGGCTTACTCCTCAGATGTTAGCTGGACTGAGGTGAGAGAGGGAGGAAAGGGGAAGTACAAATACAGAGCAGGGAAAGGAAGAACAAGGCCCTGTGATGCTATGTAGGAACTAACACAGTGTGAATTTAGGCACAAATACGTTCCTGTGTGTAGCTCATCCTACTGCTTGTGGCTGGGCTTCTTGTCCAGTCAGTGTGGACATGGTGGGCCTTGGCAGGGAACTCCACGAAGGTATCTCCCAGCAGCAGCTAACTGGATCCTCCCTGAGAAGTTTACAGCCACTTATCCTGGAGTGGAGAGGGCTTCTAGAAAGAGGGCCCCTGAGAAGCCAGTGGGAGGGTATGATTGTCCCTGTAGGCTTGGCTAGAGGGTGTCCAGGTCGTAGATCCCAGCCTGAGAAGTTTGGTGATTTACCGAGGCCCTGTCTCAAAATAAATTAAAAAGAACCGGGGATATACCTCATGTGAAGACCTTGGGATCTCTGTGATGCTTACTGTTTTTGTTTTAGAAATGTTTGCCTTCTCCAAGATAACAAAGATTTGTCTCCCTCGTAGAATCTAAGCTCTAGTACAGTATTTCTGGTTGTCACTTTGTTCACATAGTGCCAGCCCCTACAAGATACAAAGTAGTAATTATTGAGAGATTAAATGGGTTTGTCTTAAGGATTTTTTTTTTTGCTTTTTGAGACAGGGTCTCGCTTTGTAGTTCAGGCTGGCCCTGAGCTCACTATGGTGCCCAGGCAAGCCGCCGCGAACTCAGCAATCCTCCTGTCTCTGCCTCCTGAGTGTCTTAAGGATTTTATAATAATATTTCCCTAGCATGGATATACTGTCTGGCCCTTGCAAAATGGACTTTCAGGAATCTGATTCTACTGTGGCTGTTGTTCCACTTGAGATGGAGTGGGCTGTAATGCAGTGTTAGATTGAACTGCTGATAGCCAGGTGTGGTGGTGGATCCTGTGAGTTCAAGGCCAGCCTGGCTATATAGTGAGCTCAAGACCAGCCTGCATTAAAGTGAAACTTTGTCTCAAAAAACAACAAAACAAAGCCGGGCGTGGTGGCTCACGCCTGTTATCCCAGGCCTGTTATCCCAGCACTCGGGAGGCAGAGACAGGAGGATTGCTGAGTTCAAGGTTTGCCTGGGCTACATAGTGAGCTCAGGGCCAGCCTGAACTACAAAGCGAGACCCTGTCTCAAAAAAAAAAAAAAAAAAAAAAACAAAACCAAAAATGCCAGTTGTGGTGGCTCCCACCTGTAATCCCAGCACTCAGGAGGCAGAGGCAGGAGGATTGCTGAGTTTGAGGCTTGCCTGGGCTACATAGTGAGCTCAGGGCCAGCCTGAACTACAAAGCGAGACCCTGTCTAAAAAAACAAAACAAAACAAAACAAAACCCCCAACAACCCAAACAGAAGAAACTGCTGGTAGATGTTATATTACACGCAGGATAGCACTTCCTCCAGTTCTGCTCATGCTCTTGCACCACCCCCACCCCCCAGACAGTTCGTAGGTTGCTATTTTCTTGAAAGTGTCATTAAGTTAATAGATACACTTGGTGAAC
>PVIC010008660.1:0-47554 GCA_004025085.1 Thryonomys swinderianus
AGGCAAGCCTTGAACTCAGCAATCCTGCCTCTGCCTCCTGCATGCTGGGATTACAGGCATGAGCCACCACGCCTAGAGATATATTATCAATGTTCAATGGCCTGCAGTGTTGCTGAACACAGCCTTACCAAAGAATGCTGTACTTTAAAAGAGAAATAAGGATTTGACTGACCAAAACCAAAATTCATCCTTTAGGCCTCATTAACTTTCATTTCCTTTTGCCTATTTTTTAATTATTTATGGGAAGGTGGGTTTAAACTTTGCTTCCCTTTTTAAAGTGTTTTGATCTGCTGGACACAGACAAAGTAACTTGAGCTATTGTACCTGTATTAGACAATCAAATGACCACATGGCCTGCATGACCACAAGTAAATGGCCTGCAGATGCCTCAGTGGGGCAAGGTGGTGGATATCTGGCAAAGCATGTTTCAACCTTTCACTGAGATAATCTCAGGCACTTAAAAAAAATTAAAATGTAGCAATGTATGTATGTAACACACATTTATATATGTGTGTGTGTATAAATTTTTTGTGGTACCAGGACACAAACTCAGGCCCTTATGCTTGCAGAGTAGGCGTGGTACCATCTGAGCTAAACCCCCAGACACCAAGTCTCTGATTTTAACTGGTCTGAATATCCATAGTAACATCTAACACATAGAGTAGAGACCTACCTACAATTAGAATCTCAACTGCACATGCTTTTACTTCATTTGAAACAGACAAGGAATTAGGCTTCTTGGTGAAAGAATTAAGTTAAGGCTTTTTATTTTTCCTCTGTTCCTTCATTGCAGCATCCTAAGGAAAGGGTAGAATGTTCATTAATAATCTATAAAGTTGATATGTTTCATGGGCTATAGAGAGTTTGGTATGAGGTATTCCTAGGACTTCCTTGGGATCGTCAGTCTACTTTATGAATGAATTATAACTTCCCCAAATGCAGACTCATGTGTGAAAAAGTAGCATTGGGTTGCAGGCCTGCATTATTTTCTTTCAAATATCCTTTGGTCAATAGTTTTTAAGTTAAGATGTTAGAATTGTTGTACCTATACTTATTAAGGTGCTTTTTATTCACAGACATTTTAAGAGAGGAGAATAGCGTTAAGAAGCCATACTTCACTACTTTCACTTTTCAGTGAGAGGTAACTTCCCAAATGCCAACAGTAACACAATTTAGTTACACAATTTGGGTACAGTTTGCATTAGTTAGAATCTTGACCTTGTTGTCTGTGTAACCTTGACTTTACTTGATACCCAAATGCTTCAGTGTTTTAACATTATACTTTAGTGTCAATGTTATTAATTAGTATTGAATTATTGGCTTGGGGTATTGCATGTTAAAATCATGTTACCAGTCTACCTATTCTTCTGTCTTTTATCATTACTTATTTTTATCAGTTCAGGTAAGAACTGCTACAACCTAATAAGGCTAAATCAAGTTTCCTAGGTTTAATGTATTGTACAACACCCAAATATTTTCACCTAATGGAAGAATACAGCTAAATTTAATCTCACTACGTGGGACTTGGCAGAATTAACAAATTCTAGCTGCTTTTGGTGTAAGCCAAGTGTTTGTGAATCTGTCCCTTGGGTAGGATTGTGGTTTAGAAAACTCCAAACCTGTAAAGATGGCCACATGCCAATTCTTTGAGGTAGATGCTTTGAAAGTTGCTACAGAAACTCTGTGTGAATTTCATGATTCTATCAGCTGCCTGAAAAATAAGTAAATAAGTAGCTTACATACTGTATAAGTACTGAAGCTTGCTTCTTTTGCAGGTTTTGAAGGTAAATGTTTGAGTTCAAAACTTATTACATGAAATTTGGGAAATCTTGAATCTAGAACGATTTGAAAGAATATTTTAAATTTGGCATACTCATGGTTTATAATGATATTAGTATCTGCTTTAATGCAATAAGGTTATTATTTGGATACCTGTTAATTTAGAATCTGTGTCTACAATCAGCCTTTTAAAGTTTATGTGGTGATTATAGAAATATAAAATCATTCACATGCCCTGAGACTCTATTTATAAATGTATATCAGTGTTACAGTTTGAATTTGAAATGACCTCAAAAAGCTAATGCATTGAAGGCTTGATCCCAGCTAATGGTATCCTTAGTGGGAACTTTGGAAGTTGGGCCTAGTTGTAGGTCACTGGCATCTGTCGAAATGACATGAACAAGGGAATCACCACAGCAATCAATACAATTAAGTAGTAATCAGTTTACAAGCAGTAAATCAATATATCAGCTTGAGAAAAGATTTAACATCAATTTCATATGCCATATTGGTTAATCTGACATCAACTAGACTGGATGAAGAGATTCCTGAAGGGATCATTGGATTGTGAAGTCCTAACCTCGTCCACAGGATGCACTCATAAGCCCAACATACTCTTAGGAGGTCTGTCCTAGTTGGAGGAAGTGAGTGATGTCTCCTGACCTTGGAGACTTCCTGTAGTCCCTGCCTTCTTCCTGTCTGGTTTGTCTCAGGCTTCCTGCTTTCCACATGCCAGGAATCGAGCAGCTTTTCTCTGCCTTCAGAGCCCACTGACCGTGGGTGGGCATCTTAGAAACCATGAGCCAAAATAAACCTCTCTTCCTTGCAGTTGTAGGTATCAGTATTTTTTCCAGATGGAAGAAAGATGACTGCCACAGGTGCCTTCTGGGAAAAACATTTTTGTAATTTTATTTGCCTTTCTGATTAATCACATTCACTAACACAAAAATCATTTAGAAACAATTTCCCTAGAGTACTTCGAGAGCATGCCTATTGTTCAACTTCTGTCATCCAATGATATAATACCTGTAAGTAACCATCCCCAGTATCACTTTCTTCATAATGGGAGAAAGTTAGGGATTACATTTGCATTAATCAGTTGTCCGTCAACCCTCAACCCTCTTCTGAAGGTCACATCATGCTGACTGGCAGTTCCTTCTCTGTGCAGACCCACTGTCTGCCTTGCTGATAAGATTTCACATGTTGCATATTATTTTTCTTTTTCCTTTTTCTTTCTTTCTTTTTTTTTTTTAGATCCTTTCACTTTTATACTTGGGTTTAAATGGATGGATAAAAGAATATAAAATAATCCTTAGGTTTCCAGAGATAGGTCTTTTTTACTAACTTTTCCAAGAAAGAGTGACTGACTTGATTAGTTTGGGGCTTTCTTCCAACCCCAAATATCTATATAACATTATGATCAAGGCTATGATTTCTGGAGAAGGATAGCTTTGGCTTGAATCCTGGCTCCCCTATTTCTGTTAACATGGACAGTGTAGCTTCTTAGTACATCAGTGTTTTTCTCTGTAAAAATGGACTGATAATAAACACTGACATTCTTGGTTTGTTTTGAAAATTCAAATAATTAATAATTCCCTTTTATTATTATTGTTGTTATTATTGAGGCAAGGTCTTACTTTGTAGTTCAGGGTGGCCTTGAACTCACTGTGTAACCCAGGTTGCCTCCAAATCACAGGTATCCTTCTGTCTCAGCCTCCTGAACATTGGGATACAGATGTGTGCCATGCAGCCCTACTAATACATCTTTTTTAAAAAGTACTGAGCATATAGGACTCAAGTTGTTACATATTTGTAGTAAATGTCATATGTTTTGGTTTACTAATTTTTTTCTACAGAGAATTTAGTATGGCACAAACTAATAATTTTCAGAACTTTGATAAGCATTTATAAGTTTGTCATTTAAAAGGTCCACACAAATGTATTCATCTGATTATGCTTTTACATTTGTAGATAAGTTGTGCCCTTTTCTTCAGCTATCATTTAAAATGTTACTGTACTGATCACAAGGACTGGCTTGTTTCAACTTTCAATGTTCTACGTGGCTTCATCATTTAAGAAGGAGTAAGAAACCCAAAGGGTAGGATTCTCCACCACCACCACCCCCAGCTCCTCCTTCTCCCCAAGCCAACACACAGGCATATTGGCACTGATTTATCTTTAGGAGAATATAATAAGAAAACATGAATTAAAACCTTTAGTCTTCCACATTTAAACCTCTTGGACACAACTTTAAACAAAGTTGGCATATGTGAGCCATATGTCTAAATGTCAGCCAAGTAGTTAGATGTCTAATATTCAAGCATGAACTGCAAAGTTTAGAAAAGCAGGAGAAAATTCCCTTTTTGTTCAGGGCTGGGTTCACACAGTGGAGTTCTATGTTGCATGATTTGAAAGGCACTAAATATTTTACCCTTTGTCCAAAAATATCCCCTTTTGCCCTCTTCTTCTAAATATCTCTTTCACTAACCTCTCCCTGCCCAGGAAGCGACAAAGACTTGTATGCAAAGCAAATTTGATTATTTTTTGTCCAAGGAGGATTAGCAAATATAAAAACAGCTTGTATATTGGAACATTACAGATGAATAACAAGAAACACAAAAAAGAGATAGGGCCTAGAATTAAACTCTGCCCATATGAGTCTCTGGCTTAAGGAATTTCTGTTTTCATTATTTCTACAGTGGTTTGAAGGCAGATTGTCTCACTATAAGCTTCCCTTTGTTATTTGGTGGTAATGATTACCTCTGAGAAAATGAAACCACTAAGACCATCAAAGAGCATTAGCTGGAACCAATGACTGTTTTAATTTAAGCAAGGACAGGGACATTTGCTTTTGAGAAATAGCCCAACACAATCTTCATGATGTGAAATTAAAAAAAAAATCCACCTAATAGAACGCAAACATAGACCAACTACCCGCTGTTTGAGCTTAAAGGATCCCTTTGTTTCTTCAGAAGCAGTAGCATTAGTTTCCTTCTCTTGTTTTGCCACAATGTGCAAGTGTGGAAGAAAATAGCAAGTTATTTGCAAGCCTCTTGAGCTCTGAACTCATATCCCATATACAAGCCTCTTGAGGTCTGAACTCATATCCTATATTCAAGACACTGACCAAGAGCCATCGTTGTCTATTTATCCTCATTTGTGCCAATAATTAAGAATTATGACCTACGCTATAATTTCCTTACATGAATTTAGTCTCGGGAAATCCTTAGTATTCTGGTACGGTGGTTAATTACCATTTAGGCAGTTTCAGTATTCTTACTTCTAAACTTAATTAATTTTTTGTTTCTTTACCTGAAAGCATTAAAACAGAAAACAAACAAACAAACAAAAAACCCTTTATGCTAAGGTTTTTCTGAGCTTTTAAGTTATCTGGCTACATATGACCCTTCAAGCCACACAGAAATCTCATGTGTTGGTGACTGACCCCATGAGGTCTGATTAAGAAAAAGTGTCATAGGTCCTGAGACTATGGGTAGTATATGCTTTGGAAAGGTGTAAATGGTAAACACAAAAGATTAAAAAATTAATTTAGTTACAGATTTGGTAAAATACAAAACTAGCAAAGCATGCACTATTACCATTAGTAGTTATATAAATTTTGTCAAATCACTTAAACATTTTGTAAATGAATATTTAAATGTATTCTCAGAATTCTAGTAGAAGGAAATAACAAAGCATGTAAAATGTGGACTACCTGTAGATAATCAGTAAACAGCTGGGGAGATAATATTGACATGACAGAATTCTAAATTTTCCTTATCCACTTAATATCACAATCACAATGAGTTTATATTTTTCCTACTTGCTTTTATCCATGTATTTGATACATTAGATCTTGAACATTAGTAACACTTAATAATGGTTCATATTCAGCAGCACAGTAGGTCTTAGTTTATATTATAGTTTAAATCTAAAATATCCCACCAGAGTGTCATGTATTCAGAGAGATGGGGGGCAGATTTGGAAGGTGATTGGATCTTGGGGGCACTTGTACCCATCAGTGGATTGATCCATTGCAGAGTTCATGGCTGAGCGTGCTCCTAGGAGGTGGACCTGGTTGGACATCCGTCACTGGAGGAGGGATGTGACCTGGAAGGATATGTTCTTGTTTCTTGCTCCTCCTCTTCCTCTCTGCTTCTTTGTGGCCAGGATGCTTCTGCCTTGGAACCAGCACAGCATGGACTGATTCCCCTGAACTCAGAGCCAAATTAAACTTCTTCCTCCTAAAGTCGTGAGTGTTGAGTCTCAGCAGTATGAAAGCTGACTCATCCATCTCATATGGCCGAGCAGTATTTCCCATGGCTGTCACTCTGTGGCTGTAATATGAGACCATTTCCAGGCTATTTTTAGTTTGGAGAGAGAATCTATACTCATTCTTTTATGCCCTGAACAGGTATTTATTCCTCAACAATATTCTGAAAATATATAAAAGAAGACTCAAACTATTTTGATCAGCTTTTTAAAAGCAGTGCTATATTACCAATGCAAAATATTTAATATTTAAACAGAATTCTCAAAAGAACTTGTTATGGAAAATATTAATGATACTATCCTCTTGACCATGAGTATTTTGTTTATCTGATTTTAACATAATAAATTAACTTATATTTCTGCCTCAATCTTTATTAAGTAATGCTTGAATCCTAAATTTGAAGGATGTTGAACAAGTGGCACTACTGCCATTTTGGAAAACAAGATTTAAGAATCAGGGGTAATTATACAGCTCGCCATTTGCATTTTCCTTAAACATGTTTACAAAGAAGGAAGCAAGACAAGGGTATGGTTTTTCAATAATTCTACTCTCTCAAGTATGAGATTGATTCTGTCTCCACTACTGTTTCATGTCCTGTAAAAATTATTCCATGTACTTGCCAGAATTTGCATTAAAAAGGAAAATATCCTTAATGAAAGTAAAATTGTCAGAATTAATTTGTGTGATAAAACTATTTGACAACTTTAATTTAGACTTCAAGGAGCCAAGTTTGGGGGGATTATTAAAATGGTGTGGGGTTTGTCTCCAGCATTTTAGCCACATATATTGATTTTCTAATTAAAATTCAAAGCCAAATGGAAGCAATGGACTGTCGTCTGTGTTACAGATTTTCTAACTTCGCAAAATTTTAAAGATAAAATGATTATTCCTTTTAAGAAACTGCTGCACTTGAATTTATCATGCATATGGTATGAATTTAAAAGGAGTGAGAGTAGGCCCGATCAATTCCAATCCTGGTTTTACCTCTGGATTTTGTTTGGAATGTTCTCTTCTAATTCATTCTGGGTCAACTATTCTACTTCAGGGGTTTAAATTCTTGATCTTTCAGCTTTTGACATTAAAGTCTGTTAGGTTTGCTATTTCCCTTGGCAACAGTTTAATTGCACAAATATGAGTCCTTTCTATGATCATAAATGAAAAGGTTTTTTAGTTTGCCTTTTTAAATATTCCGTCTCATCTAAGATCTTTCATTTTCTTTCATATTTAAAACAGCTTAAGTAGTTGCTGTTATAGAGGCTTTTCCTCGAAATTTGAAGCACTGAGTGTGTCATTTTTTTCTTTTTTTTCTGTGAGATGGTTTCTGTTACTTGACTCACTAACAAATCTTACTAGTTGTATGCTGTTCTCAGGATTTCTAAATCACTCTCGTATTTTCATGTGAACTTTATTTTAAGCCCATGAAGTAGTAGGTCCATTTAGTGGATTTCTGGCATCTAATAGGTTACTAAAGACTAATTGAATGAGGTAGTTATTAATGTCTATTAATGCTTTTGAAAAATAGGTACTTGTTATGTCGAGAAGTTCCAATGATGTGAGTTTCTTTGGAGACATAGGACTCATTTTCAACCTTTCTAAATCTCAGGACAGGGTTTTCTCAGTTCTATATTACATGAATAATATTTGTGGTTTTAGTTTTTATTGCTTTAAAAGTAATATTTACGAAGATAAACTTGTTATATAGTAAGAGTACAGTTTGAATTTTGAGTTTTTTTTTCTTGTATACCAATAAAACAACCAAGAGAGCAAGTATTTCCATCTCCCCAATTTTCCTGAGGGATCAGATCCATCACTCTGGCTCCACACGATCATTGTATTCATCTTTTTCCATAGTTTAGTTTTTCCCTTATCTAAAACCTTCTAATAAATGGAATCTTGGAGAAGGTACTCTTTCAGGGCCCACTTATTTTACCAAGGACAATACTTGAGATTTATTACAATGTTGCATGCATAAGTAGTTTATTACTGTTTACTGCTGAGTAATATACATTGTATGACTAAAGTACAATTTGTCCTTCTACTGATGAGCATTCGGGTTATTTCTAATTTTTAGGTATTAAAATCAACTGCTATATATATCTGTGTATATTTCCTTTGTGGGAATAAACTTTGTTTTATTGGACAACAGCTACGTGTCCAAATAGGTATTTATGTGATGGATAAGAAACACCTGACTCTCCCCTTTTCTTGTGATGGCCAGAGGGGGATGTTATTTGGCTGGTGGCTATGAGACCCCAGGTTTCCTGTTGTCTCCTTCACTTGTCTTCCTCCAAAACAGATACGAAAACTTGCAAGGGTTCCCCAGGCTTACTTCATGGCTGCTCTTCCTGCCAGTCTGACAGGAAGTGCGGATGGCTGGTCAGACTTGGTAGCCTTCCCCATGCTTGGTACTCCAAATGCTGCTACTTCTCTGAAGAAGGAAAGTGGGCTCTAAGATGGCAGAGGTTAGAGAGCAAATTGGGCTCATTACTAATATCTTCAACCTCCCTAGACCCCAGTGGGCTGAGATTAACACAACCCTTTTGAGCACTCTTCGTTTTCTTCCCACCTTTTTTCCAGGTAGGAGATAGCTTCCCAATTTTCTCCCAAACAGCCCCCACCCCCACCATGAGAGCTCTGCTGTGGGGAAAATCTGGCCTGACAGAACATGGGTGAGATCTAAAGACTTGGGTTTAAACCAAGTTTGAACAAAATAGGTCTGGATTCAGGTCAGTCCGCTGGATCTGTGAACAACATTTCCCTCACACTGCTGGGGTTTGTCAAGGAAGGTTGTCTCTTGTGTACTGTACTGACTACTCTGTGTCCCGTTCAAATGAAGCCTCACCCTGGTGGTCCTGTAACCCATCTCATGACTTATTCCTCAGACAGTGTGAGCTCAGAAGATCCTGTAAATCTTCGCTCAAGTAGTGTGGACAGATTGGTTGCTTAGTAAAAGGGCTATAAAATCTAGGAGGTGTTAACCCTGAAGAGCCCCAGAGAGCAGCAGCCACGGCAGGCAATAGTGGCGATCAGCAACCCACGTGCAGTGAGCTCCTGAAGCATCAGGGTCGGAGGGCTGAGGGGTTTGCCCTTCGCTAATCTGTCATTTCTGTCTGAATGAGCAAAATCACCCGCAACTGCTGGGTGACAGTGGGAAGCGTGAGAATTGTGAAGCCTTCTTCCGAAGTGTTTGTACCACTTAAACTCCAACAAATACTATATGAATGTCCTGTTTGTTCCACATCATTGTGGATGTTTAACAATCTTAGTCTTTTAAATTTTAGCCATTGCAATAAGCATATAGTGAACCTCATTAGGGCTTGATTTGCATTTCTTTGGTAAATGTACCAAGTTCTTCTTTTGTGCTTCATTTATGTTTCATAGTAGCTCCAAAATTTCCTTCCATTTTTATGTAAAATTATATTTTTAGCCAGGTGTGGTGGCTTATGCCTATAATCCCAGTACTTGGGAGGCAGAGGCAGGAGGGCTGCTGAGTTTGAGGCTTGCCTGGGCTACATAGTGAGCTCAGGGCCAGCCTGAACTACAAAATGAGACCCTGTCCCAAGTGAATGAATGAATACAAATAAAATTATATTTTTGTTATTAAGTTAAGGTCCTGTTTATATATTCTGGATGCATGTCTTTTGTCAGATATATTTCTTGTGAATATGTTCTTTAAACTGGTAGCATATATTTTTTTTTTTTTAGTTTTTTTTTGAGACAAGGTCTCACTTTGTAGTTCAGGCTGGCTCTGAACTCACTATGTTGCCCAAGTTAGGCTCAAACTCACAGGAATCCTCCTGCTTCTGCCTCCTGAATGCTGGGATTATAGGCATGAGCAACTCCACTCAGCACTGTGGTATGTGATACCGGGGATCAAATTTGGGACCTTGTGCTTGCCAGGCAGATGCCAAAATATCCCTGTACAAGCTCTATAGCCTTAAAATTGTATGCATTATTATGACATCTATTACTTTTACCTTTTTTTCTGTCATAAAATATATAAAAGTATATAAACACATACTTATATACATGTAAGTACATACATCATGCATAAAGTTTTTTTTAAATTTCAAGTATGCCTGATTTTTTAAGTATACATTTATATTTCCATAAAATGTGGGACTTCTACTGATTTTTTTTTTAATATGGACTATATAAAAGTTCCATTCTACCTTCCATTTTTATCTTTTAAATTCTATGCAGAAGCCTTTGTTTTATATACGTTTTTATATAGAGTTTCTTCTAACATCAGCAGATTCGTATATACAAACTCATATTTATTTGAAAAATTTATACTTTTCATATATACTTGTTTACTGCATTGAAAAACTGCTATGACATACCCTCACCTCCAGGTGCTATGAAAATATCATATAGGCTGTTTAGTGTAAAAAGCAAATATTTGTCTTCATAGTTCTAGAAGCTGGGAAGTCCATTATCAGGGTGTAGCCGATCTGGTGTCCAGGAAGACTCTGCCAGCTGGGTTGTAAACAGCCTCTTTCTCAATTTATTTCTAGAGGGTAGAAGGAAGGAACCCAAGTCTCTTTCTGTTCTTGAAAGGACATAAACCTATCGCAGAGGCTCTAGCTTCATGACTTCTTATAAACTTCACTCAGCTCTTGAAGCCCCTATTTGTTATATCATCCTATTGGAAGTTAAGACATCAACATGTAAATTTGGGGGAATAAAAACATGCCGTTCATAAGCAATACTTAATCAAATGTTCACGGTTCCCATAAACATATTTTAACAGCAAAGTTTATAAATGTTAACATCAAATACTTGCTTATGCCTCAATGTTCCCTTATATGAAATGTATACTGTATGAATAAAATGAAAGTTTTTGCATTTTTTTTTAGACAGGGTCTCACTTTGCAGTTCAGGCTGGCCCTGAGCTCACTATGTAGCCCAGGCAAGCCTCAAACTCAGCAATCCTCCTGTCTCTGCCTCCCGAGTGCTGGGATTACAGGCGTGAGCCACCATGCCTGGCAGTTTTTGCTTTTTTTTTTTGGCAATCCTGTTTTTCAGTAAAGTCACAGAGAAATCAGTTACTATGCCTACAAGATTAGTTGCCCATTCATTCACTTATTAAGTTACTGTCTAACAATAGTCATTCCTATTTCCTGGCCCACAGACATGATCTGACCTTTCATTTTGAATTGCTAAGTAAAATTATAAATTCATGCATTCATTTTCTTATTGACAAAACTGGATTTTGTTTTCTTGGTAATCAAGATTAATTTTCTGGATTGAATCTATTCAATCTTATTATATGAACTCATGGGATGGAGTCATAGGTTTTATGAGTATCACAAGGTCTCATAAAATGTGATTGTCTGATACAATAAAACCTAAGAATTTTTTTCCATGGAAATTATAGTGTGTTGATGAGTATTTGAAGTGAGCATTACTGCTGCTTACATGTTATGTTTTGTATGTTTGTAGTAAAAACCAGAAGCGCTTTATATGTAGCTGAAAGAACATATCCCAAACTAAGTTGGAGGTAGGATCCTATTAGCTATTTATTATTGCTTTGATGATTAAAAAGCCTAATATTACAAACAATGCTTGTAGACATGAGATGTATATTTTTGTATTATTTTGATTACTTAATATTTCTACTCTTCTACGAATGACTCAGACTTACCTTAATTATGGCAAGTACTCTGGTGTGTATAAGTGCCATATTTTCTCTGTCCATGTACCTGATCTCATTTGATTTTTGATAATATGAATTCTTTCAAATTTTGTCAAATTGTTTTATTCCTCTCGCAAGAATATTAAAGTAGATGGTGGGGAGAACACTATCAACTTCACTGCTTTTAAGGTTTTACTTGTATCCTATTAGACCTTGTTGGTATTATATTTGATGGTTTTTTGTATGGAGTGTTCTTCACCAATTCAGTGACTTAATGTGTCTGAGATAATGAATTTATATTCAACCTCCTTATCTGTAGCATCTGGGATTTTAACAGCTGTGTTAATCGTAGTGTCTTCCTCCTTGTATTATTTATAGTCATCTCTCTAACTGAAATGGACTCAATGTTTATACCTCTTCCAATTCATGTGTTGAAATCTTCTCAAGACAATGGTATTGGAAGTGCAGCCTTTGAAAGACTCTTGCCTCTTGAATATTGTGAGCTCCCATTAACAGCAGACTCCTCCCTCTTCTCTTCTCTGATGTAAGGCTATAGGGTGAAGTTTTCCATGTGCATGGTTCTGAATTTGCCACAGATGTAATCTTTAGCTTCCCAGCCTCCACTCTGTAGTTTGGACTCCACAAGTCTCCAGGGGTCCATGTTGGTCCCTACTTTGGGGCAGTTGGGAGGTGGTGGAACCTTTAAGAGGTTGAGTCCAGCAGAAAGTCAATATTTTTAGGGTTGTACACTTTAAAAGAGCAGTTGGTCCTCAGACTTTTTCTCTTTCTCTCTTTTACTTTTTTGGCCCCAAGTGAATGGCTTTACTCTGCCATTGGCTTCTTGCCATGATGTGGTGACTTAGTCTCAAAATGCTGTGCCCAACTGGTCACACATGGAAACCTCTCTAAGTATTATCCCAAATAACCCTTTTGTCTTGCTATGTGATGATCTCAGGTATTTGTTATAGTAACTACAAACTGACTTAACATACTCCAGTCCTTTGACAAATAAATTTAAGCCACATAACTCATGGCATTTGTTGCATTGACCTAAACACACATTGGCAGTATGTTAGTAATATTTCTATTTCATGTTTTTTTTGTATCTTTACAAATTTCTCTCCTGAAAACATATTATTTGTACTCTCTGGTTATTCTAATTTATTTCTGTGGATTCAACTATCGCCACCAAGAAAATGATTTCTTTGATCTTAAGTCAGTGCAGTGACTTCGGAATTTACTGTTTTTGAACACATAGAATTACTGAAATAGCTTTGGGCTGAGTACTTCTGTTATTGTTTTGTAGAAAATTGAAGACAATATGTCTACTATTTTTGGGAATCCCTCTCTATCCTGACTCCTTCCCCATCATATACTTACTAGTTAATAAAAACTGAAAAAAACAAAGATAGAACCTGACTCATGGATATAGAGGTTCTCAGCTCTTTGGAAAAAATTGTTATGTACTTTATTAAATAAATATCAGTCATGTCTATTTGAAGATCTGGTTAGTATTTCAAGTGCAACTGTTTTGGTAGTCACTGACTTGATTTTGAGGGTACCTTTTTTTTTTTATAAGAAGTTACTATTTTGTTGTAAAGATCTGGCACAAATATGCCTTTCAGAGATTTACTTGTTTCAAAGAAAAATAAAACTTTGTCTCAGTTTAGGAATTGGAAAATCTGTTCATGATAGCAAGTGGGAAGATAAGCAACAGGTAAGACCTAAATTGCTCCTCAGAAGAAGGGATCAGAGTGAAGGAGAGGAAGCTGGAGACTGGAAAAGGGATAAAGTCAGAGAGAAATCTTAAAGACTTTTCAGATGCAGAAAAATTCATTTTATGACTCAAATCTGTTTAGTTTGCCTTAGTATAGAAACCTTTTACAGCATTTTTAAATCTCCAGTAAATAGTTTCATGGTAAAAATTCATGAATAGTTTAGGCAAATGTTTTGCTTTAATTTGATCTTAGAATTTAAAGAATTCTATTTCACATCCAAACCAAAATAGCAAGTTACTAGAGAGATCAGGTGTGAGGAGACAGATGTGATCATAATAACAATTAGTAGAAATCTTGGCAATAGTTTCATAGGCTGCAGGGATTCTAAAGTATTCTATCTGGATCTAGATGGAACAGAAAGACCTCATTTAATTCCTAGATAATAATAGTATTTACCAAATATAATTTAAAAAACAACTTATCAAATGTGGCATGATTTCTGGATATGCTTAAATTCTTCAAGAACAGAATTTTTTTTTTTTTGAGACAGGGTTCCACTTTTTAGTTCAGGGTGGCCCTGAGCTCACTATGTAGCCCAGCAAGCCTCTAACTCAGCAGTCCTCCTGTCTCTGTCTCTGGAGTGCTGGGATTACAGGTGTGAGCCACCATGCCCGGCACTGTGGTTTGTGGTATTGATGGCTGGTGGGTGTGAGTCGGCATGCCCAGCATTGTGTGTGGTTACCGGGATCGAACTCAGGACCTTGCACTTGCTAGGCAGGTGCTGGAACTACTGAGCTAAATCTCTGGCCCCCAGAATTCATTTCTTAATTTCTACTTTTCTCATCTTCTGAAACAGAAATCAGTGACTTATTTATATGTATGCAGTTGACCAGTTTGAAGGACTGAAGTGAATAAATTAGTAGATTTAAGCCCTTTCTCATTGTTTAGAGCCAACAAATGACTGGACTACCTTGATTTCAACAATAAAAGAGGAATGGGTGGGACTGGCAACTTCCAAAGGTCTTCCAATCATAGACATTTTGGAAAACAACAGGATCAGTAGTTCTCAGAAGTTGGTATGAGCTGAAAGGTTTGTTACAGCACATTTGGGGAGTGTCCTGCAGAGCTCTAATACATGGATCTGAGGTGGGGTTCAGGACTATATCTCTAACAAGTTCCTGGGTCCCTACTACTGCTGATCTGGACATCTTACTTTGTAAAGGGCTAATAAGGTGACATCGTTAATCTGGCAGAGGCTTCTCCACAGAAATAGTACAGGAACACTTTGCTATTGAAATTACTAAAATATACTTCACCACTCCTTAGCATAGCAAGGCAGGAGACACTCAAGTTACGTATCCTTAGTATCATATCTATCAGGGTGACCTTACTTAAACCAGGCCAGCTCTTTGCACTTTGGCTTCTTATTGAAGGTTCTACAGTGACCGATTTAAAAAAAATTGGTACATGTCTATGATGCATAGTAGTTATATTCATTGTGGAGAGTTGATCCAGGTACATGACATGTTTTAATCCTTGTTTTTAAACCCCTCTCCTGCAAACTTTCCAAACTCTGGAGTGTAAGTTCTAACTACAGAATCGAACGTAAGTAAACCTTTTATGAAGGACATTAACTAAGCTCAGTTACACTTTTCATCCTGGAAGTTTTCATTATGATAGTTTATCATCAGCCAGACCTTTCAAATATACTGCACTAATATTGAATAAAACTAAACCTAGAAGCTGGCATTGGTTGTCTTTTATTTGTCCGGTACAAATATATTGAATGTTCCTAATTTGGACTGAAGTAATCTTTGACCTTCTTCATCACATGAGGGTGGAATGCAGAGGAGAACGGGGCACTTACCCTCTGCCTTTTGCCTTCAGAGCTCTTGAGCTGCTGGCTCTGTGCACAGTAATTTGTATAAGGAATTCATCCAAAATGAAGAAGATCGTAATAACTTTCCCCTTACCTCTGTGCTTGCAACATTTCAAACTTGCTATTTTTTTATGTTTCAAAACAAAAATGTATGCTTTAAATTCAGCTGAATGGCACAAGTTTCTGTCTATTTTTTATATATACCTTTTCTGAACCATTCCGATTCTTTAACATCAGAATGCCTTCTTGGGTTTCTGTAAATGCCTGCCTGTAAATTTATGTTTGTTACATCATTAGAAGGCACAGGAAAATCTAACACTAATCCCAAGCTTCATGGTGAAGGTATATGATTTAATTGTGCACACTTCCAGTTTACTTATTGTCATTAGTCCCTATACCTGCTCCTTTTTCAGTGGTTGACAGTGACTGATACTGTCTAGACAAAGCAATTGATTATATTTCTCATTCATTTGCTATGGGGTAGATAAGCTTTGAAATATGTTGGGTTCCAAGAAGAGACTTACACAGCATTGCGATTCCCACTGAAGTGCTGTGTGGAGACCAGGTGAGAAGAATGAGGCCTAACTGGCTCCCTTGGCCAGCACGGAGGGGAAAGAGGGCAGGCAAGTGTGCTGACCTGCTGCAGAGAAAAGTAAAAACACTTGAGGTGAAGTTGTTTGCCTGGAGAAGTGCCCTGGAGGGTGGGGACAGGTGAATCCTGTGGAACCCTAATTGCTTGTGCCCGTGTCCCATAAATAAAGCCAAGGTGCAATAGTCACTTTGGGCTCTATAATTGTGAAAGAGCTTCTAAAAATAGTAGTTTTTCTTGAAACGTTCAAGATGTAGCTCTGAACCAAAGGACTTCTATTTGTAGATTTTAGGCAAGAAGGGGAACCAGAAGGTTGTGGATCATAGGGGTGTTGGATCACCAGTGGGTGACTACTGGGGTGTAGAGCTAAAGGTGCTGTTAGGAGATGGGACATTGGAGAACATGTGTGCTCACATGCATACCTTTGGAGGATGTTATGGGTTGGGCTTATATGTCCCCCCAAAACCTCATGGCTGAGTCTAGAAAGTGTGATGATGTGATTCAGGGTGTGTGATTACTAAAGCAGTACACAGATTGGTTTGGCACTGGTTTCATTCATCTCTGTAGTCTGAATAAAAGGGGCAGAAATACACTGTTAAACTCTTGATGCTTTGGCTGCCTTCTGCAGCCCTGAACTGTTGCCCCTCTGCCACGCAGCCTGGGAACAAGCTGATTTTGGACTGAAACCTCTATGAATCATCAGCCAAATAAACCCTTTCCCATTTAACTTCAGGTGTAGGGCATTTTGTCTCAGCAACAAGAGAAAAGTAACTAAAATAGAGGATCTATTCCCGGCTGCCATGAAGAAGTAGTTTTAGTCCACCATACCCTTCCACTATGATGTTCCTGCCTTAAAGCCGGTAGACCATACATGAATCCTCTGAAACTATGAACCAAATTTAACTTCTCTTCTTTTAAGTTGTGGTTGTTGGATTTTTTTTTTCCAGCAATGGGAAAACTGATCAATATTCTTTCCTTGTTGAGAAGTTCAAGATAGGAAAGTTTGAAGTTTTGTTTTAAAGCAAAACGAAGCCATATAGGTGGTTCCTGATATATTAAAAAAACTCCTATCTTTATAAGAAGAGATTAAGACACAAACAGTATAGATGGAGGAACCATTACATAACCCTAGGCATCTACTACAAAAGCCCTATTTATCTGAACTCTCAAGAAAAGCTGTGTATAAACAACGAAGGAAACGGAGCTCTGGGAAAGTTGGATACACTGAATGTGACCAAGACAGGAGAAATGTTGGCAAACTCAACCTGGACTTTGAGCGCTGAAGCTGCACACTTTCCTCTATATCAGCACTTTGCAGATAGAGACACATTTCAAAAGGAATACTTGTGTAGGACTAAGTGAAGTGAGTTTCCCACTGTTTCATCACTAATATACAAATGAGCATTTGTGAACACGTTGGAATTTCTGGAGTGTATTCCTCTCCATCTGTTAAAACTGTGTTCATCTTTAAAGGACCAGCTGTGTATTCTCTGCAAACAGAATTGAGTTCAGTTAAAACAAACTAAATCTCCACCCCCAAATCTCACCCAAACCTATTAAATTCATCTCTGGAAGATGAGGAGAGGCCTTGCTACAGGGAAGATGTGTTTATGAGCATGTTAAGGGTGCTGTAAAAAAAGCACCAAACAACAAATTAGAGAAGCTAGAAGTCAAAGATTGAGGTGCCAGCAGGTTTGGTTCCCTCTGAATCCTCTCTTCCTGGCTTACAGATGGCTGGTTTCTTTGTCCTCACCTGCTTTTCCTCTGGTCTTACTGTCTATGTTTTGATCTTCTCCTCTGATAAGTACCCAGTTTAAGTGGGAAGATTTAAGTGTCACTAGTGGGAAATTATTTCCCCTTAATTCTTTAAAGATCTTATATCCAAATACAGTCAAGTTTTTGGGGTATTTGTGGTTATGGTGAGTTTTACGAGAGGCTGAGTTGATTACGCCAGGCACAGTTTAGAAGTCCTGCTTCAGAGGGTCCTTGGATTTAAAGACAGTGCCCCAAAGGCAATATCTAAAACATCTTAAAAAGTCCATAATTTTGCTGGGCGTGGTGGCTCATGCCTGTAATCCCAGCACTCAGGAGGCAGAGACAGGAGGATTGCTGAGTTTGAGGCTTGCCTGGGCTACATAGTGAGCTCAGGGCCAGCATGAACTGCAAAGCAAGACCTTGTTTCAAAAAAAAAAAAAAAAGTCCATCATTTTGCTGATGGCTGGCTGAGTTTTGAAGCCATCTTCTATTACAAGCCGAGAGCTCTGACTTCCTGGGAAGCAGTGTGGGAAAGTTGGAAATAGAAGGTGTGGATGGCCAGAAACAACTTTTTGGAGTGATAGAAGAATTTGAGTAATCTGACTATTCTAAATCTCACTTTCTTATCTCTGAGCAATAAGGATAGCAGCTTATTTGATAGGCTAACTGTGATACTATTTGAAATGATTAATGTAATAATCAACAGAGCACAGGGTTGGTAAAAGCAGGGTTCAGATTCTTCCTTTGCTACTTATTATCTGCACATCTGTATTAGTTTTCTACTGCTGCTATAACAAATCACCACAGACCCAGTGGCTTCTAACAACCTTAAGTTTATCGTGCTACAGTTGTGCATGTTGGAAGTCTGATGCCCATCTCACAGGCAGGGCTGTGTTGCTTTCTGAAGGATCTAGGAGTGAACTCCTTTAGATGCCATTCTGATTTCTTGGCTCATGGTCCCCTTCCTCTGTTGTCAAAGCCAACAGTTGTCCTCATTTATCTGTTTTGGTTATCACATTTTTCCCTAACTCTGGCCAGGAAACCTTCTCTGCTCTTAAGGATCCATGTTACTGGATTGGAGTCTGGTGACATAAAATGATTTTCCTGTCTTGCAGGGCTCAATTTAATTACAACCTCAAAGTCCTCTTTGCCAAGTGAGGTGACAGTCACAGATATGTAATGTAGAGGGCATTGTTCTGCCCACCACAATGCCCTTGGGTACGTTTTCTCTAAGCCAGTTCTTTAACGATAGAAGGAACACACTACTGCTATTATCCTTATTTTGAGAGTTTTTTTTGGTGAACATTTAATTTACTATTTCCTACTTGAGAAAAACAGTATTATAATGACTAAAATCTTTTTCTGGGCAAATGAAAAATGAAGTTTGATTTTCAGAACCATAATTGTATCAGTTGTCCTCCCCTTGTGCTAAATTTCTTTCTTTCTCCTGTATTTTACCCCAGGGTCACAAATGCCCTTTCACTATAATAAGAACTCTATCTCATGTTCTGAGTGCAATTCACAGTTCTTCGGCAATATACTATGATGGTGACTGCATCACTTAATTGAATACCCCATTCTCCAACTGACCTGCAAACTAAAATTTGAAATATGTACATAGTCTACATGTGTTAGACATGAAATTTGACACTAAGCTTAATGCTATGTATATATATATATATATATATATATATATTTTTTTTTTTTTTTTTGAGACAGGGTCTCGCTTTGTAGTTCAGGCTGGCCCTGAGCTCACTGTGTAGCCCAGGCAAGCCTCAAATTCAGCAGTCCTCCTGTCTCTGCCTCCCAAGTGCTGGGATTATAGGCGTGAGTCACCACACCCGGCACTGTGGTCTGTGGTATTGATTGCTGGTGGGCGTGAGTCTCCATGCCCAGCATTGTAGGTGGTTACCGGGATCAAACTCAGGACCTTGGGCTTGCAAGGCAGATGCCGGAACCACTGAGCTAAATCTCCAGCCCCCTTATTGCTATATTTTAAGATTTCCAGAAGCCTTAATTTATGAAATTGGTCCCAAGACAAACGGATTATATAATGTGAGGATATGTGCGGATGTTTCCCCCTTGGAATGTGGTAACTGTCATAGGCTATTTCTCTAGTCATGAAAATAGCTTTGAAAAGATAAGCTTCATCTAGAAAGATGACTTTAAATGTAGAGATAACTTTCCACATAGGATATGACCTGCCTGAGGTGGTTTGGCAGGTTGCCTATCTACAGATGTTGGGAATGCTGAGCCCTTGGGGAGGTGCCTCGGAGCATTAGGGATTGACGTATTTGTGTTCTCCCTCCCCTCATATTTGGATGTGTGTCTGTTCAGTTTAAGTGATGACATCCAGTGAAGGATCCTGAGGATGTCGAGGGAATCTGTGTTCTCAAATACAAAATAACAAGATGCTTAGGGAGCCTATGGCATTCCTGTAAATGATGGTGGCCCATGTTCTTATACCATTTTAGGTATTTGTGAAGTTGGAAATGAAAAGCTTTATTGTAAATATGGTTTTATTCCAGCTCTCAGAGTTGCAGAAAATCATCCAGGTGCTTTGATGAAAATATTAATTAAGGACCTTGGCCAGTTTGGCTCTGGCCCAGTGATGTGAATATCTGATCTATTCCTCCATAGAGAGGCTAAAAGTTATCATAAGTTAGAGATAATTCCCTCCCCTCAAGATCCACCAGAAAATAGATATTTGATCTGATTTTGATATTTTGTCCTGTTTGGTCTACAGCGGAAGTAATGAACATTCATGCACATATTTATCGCTTAGAAAGTTATTAACAATGCAGATCACTGGCCTCGACCCCCAGATACTCTGGTTCAGTTGCTTTGGAGTGGGTCCAGGGTTTAAGATTTCAACAGGCTTCCCAGATGACTCTGCTGGAAGTGTTCCATGGGCCAAGTTGTGAGAAGCATTGCCACAGGGACTAGAGTTCTTAGTTGTATCAGGACAGAAAGGGATTGTTACAGTCTCCCAGCCTTCAGCTTAGGCTAGAAATGGGGAATGTTTTACTAGTGTGCTCCAGGGTGTTTTAAACAAGATGATCACAAGAGATAGGGCTACTTTTTAATGGATTTATATATATTCCTCTGTACCATACACCTGAGTCTTCACCAAGGATCTCATTTGTAACACTGTGGGAACATGCAGCAGGTTGAGAGTCCAGTACCTAGCCTAATTTTAGAGTAAGAAGAATTCATGCAAACAGTATGATTGGTGGGCCGGGTGCCCAGTAATTACAGTTGGCACAGAGTTCTACTCTGTATTAATTGTTCATAATTATTAATGGTCATAATTAGATCATTTGCCAACATCAAACGTTTGTCCACCATAATTTCTACTCCCAGTATAAGTTGCCATTATAATAGATTGTTTGCAGCCAAGATGGAAACTAAAAACATGATCTTGATTAACTGTTAAGTTCTTTCAACTGGAAAGACTACTAAAGAAGTTTATCTCTTGTTTGCTCTTGATTATTATGAAAAACCACAATGGAGAGTGCTTTCCCTGCACTGTTCTTAGTTATCCTTTGATTGAATGACCTTTCTAACAAGAAAACAAGGCCTTTATTTGCTATATTTACTGTCAAAATTAGAGTAGTAAATCTGTTAGAAAAGCCTATTGTTTGCACAAAGTCAAAATTATTACAAAATCCCCCAATCTTCTGAGAAATGCTGATTTTTTTTTTCTTCATGGTACCAGGGATTGAACTCCAGGGCACCCAAGGTTGGTGCGGTACCACTTGAGCTAAATCCCCAGCCCTCAAAATCCCCCAATCTTCTATAGAGAAATTATTTAGTAAAGGCTGTATTGTTAATGAAATCTTACTTTACCCATTAAATGTCTTAATTTTTTCATATTTCTATTTCTTCCCCAAGGCCCATGAGACTGGGTTGACTGAAAATTTTTTTAGCAAAATGAATTTAAAAGCTCAAATTATAAGTAGTATGGTTTGACTGAGGGATAAAAACTAAGCAAATAAATTGAAACTGGATACTCCTTTTGAAAGAAGTGAAAGATAATGCATTAATTGGCTGTGCAGTCGTTCCTGGCTTCAGAACATCATGGAATTAAGTGTAATAAGAACACAATTTTTGTTTAAAATAACAAAGTCCTGTTCTAATGTTGGCATTAAAAACAAACAGGTGGCATCATTTTGTGCAGTGGATATAGTTTAGAAAATGTGTTTGCAATTTGAAGGTGTTTTTTTAATGTCATGTGTTACATTTTTTGAAGGAGTTCCGTTTTAAGGGTGATTCTCTAGTGGTCTTTGAAAGATACAGTCAAATTCTTGTTATCAACTCAACTATTAGCCATAAAATTTTAAAACAATTCAGAATATCAGGGCCAAGAGGATGTAGCCTCACTGTAAAAGGTCTCCATTTATGTCACACCATTATTTCATAACTTTACTATAGAATCGACAGTTATATTAGATACTTTGAAGAATACTTTCACTTCTAAAATTCCAGTATTCCAATTTCAAATTTTTAGTGATTGGGTTTAAAACAAAGGATCAAAGTAATCTAAAACTGTTCTATTCCATGCAGTAGCCACTGGCTACATATGGTTATTGAACTTTCATATGGTTATTGAACACTTGAAATATGGTTGGTGGAAATTCAGATTTGTTATTAGCAGGAGCCACACACTGAATTTCAAACATATGATGCAAAAACTGTGAAATATCTCCTGAACTGGTAGCATTTATATTAGTTATATATTGCAATGATAATTTCTTAGAAATAGTGGGTTAAATAAAATATATTAAAATGAATTTTATGTGTTTCAATGTAGGCATTTTAAATTTAAGTTTAGGCTATTAATTATAAACTGTACTACAAATAGAACATTTTAACTCTCATACTATGCACACTATATTTTTACTGAGCAGCACGGTTTTGAAGGAATAGGGGCTAGTACAAAGGAACCTTCCTAATAAGCAGAGAATTCCCCATTTTTGGTATTGAGAAAAGCATTCATGATTTAAAAGAGATTGTTTTAGTTTTTTAATTGCTTTACCAGAATACCTGATCCCGGGTATTTTATGAAGAAAGAAGTTTCAGAAGTTCAGAGTTTTGAGGCTGCAGGTTTGAGACTGGTGGCTGTATGTGCCGTACCCCTGGGGAAACCTTTCTGGGCACATGACAAGATAATATGCATCATGATGAGAGTGTCTCTAAGGGAAGTTTCATGAGAAGACATGAGAGCTCCATCACTCCTTTCTGATGCACTTTTCCAGTGATCCAACCGACTTTGCTTAAGCATCACCTCTTCATGCCTAAGCATCAGGCACCTTTCTACATTGCTACACTGAAACTTTGGGAGATAGACTCAAACCATATCCAAACTGTACCAGAAATTCTTTGATGATAAGGTGAAAACATTATTCCCTGGGCATAACTGACAGAGCGCTAGTTCTGCTCAGTACCCCCCGTAGTGAAGGAAGTGCGAACGCTGATTTCCTACTAGACGCCCTCTACTGATTAGTAGCATTCACTAGTGTAATGAAAGCTCAGAGAGGTCATGCTCTAATGAAGCTTGCTTTATTCAACTTTATCGTTTTCCAAATTCATTTGAAAGAGAATCCTTATGTTAATTTTCTTAATGATATCTAATCAGTCTCAAAAAGTTTAATCCAACTCAAAAAGTTGGTTTAGTAAATGCCAGTAAAATAATCATGAAATCTCTTTTTATCTGTTGCATGTTTGAGACAGTACGTAGGAACTCTTCCTAGTTGTGCGTGCTTTGTGTGCAGATGCGTCTTTGCCTGTTCTACTTAAAATGTCTTTTTTTTTTCATATTTCTGGGCTGTTTGAAATGTCATCGGTTAATGTTACTCATCATCCTCTTTTAAAAACGCTTTATTTGACCTACTCTTCAAAGAAGGTACATAACCAAGAGCTCAGGGAAAGATTACCAGAGTATACTGGAGAGAAATGGGATAGCTGAGAGGATGCTGAAAAGACATTTCTCCTTTTTGAAAAGTTGTGTTTCAGCTGTTTCCCAAGAAAAACTGCTTCATTATGTATGCGCTCAATAGGCTGCTGTGGGCTAGATGGGGAAGCTGGATATGATTTACAACTTTGTTTCCAAGGGGAATTGCAGTCAACATTCCAAAAAAGTCAATTTACCAGCAAATGTTGGGAGTATAAATTTTAAATCAGACACTGCTGGTATGTAGATGGACTGAGAACCTCAAGTAATAGATGCTCTCAACCTTCTGTACTTGTCTCAGTGGCTTCCTTTTTGCAATAAGCTCTGCGCATCCACAGAAGGTAGAGCGAGAGAACAAAAGTGTTTATGATACTGTCCACAAGATCTAACAAATCATAGAGCAACACAAAGAGTCTTTCATCACGATTTTTCTAGGTTAACAACAGTCAAGTTTTTAAATCTTAACATTCTTCATAGATCAAACCAAAGTATATTCTATTCTCATAAAACATTTTCAGGACAGATGGACACATATACATATAATGTGCTCACACGCAAAAACATTCAAACACTCGTTTGCCGTTTCCTAAGGAAAAGGAATGTTCTTTTATTCACAAGGGAATAAAATGACACATAGATTTGTAATGGATCTTCATTAGCTGAATTAATTAGAGACCCAGAAGGCTGAAATGAGACAAAATCAAGAGAAATTAAATGGAATTAATATTTTAAAATAAAATATTGGTACTCTAAGTCAGGAAAAGATGCAAATTGAAAACCTATGTAGAGATGTCAGATGTCATTTATTTTAAACAGGTTCTATGAAGTTTTGCTCAGCAAAATAGCCTCAGAGCAGTGACGGAGCAAGAGCCCTGTCTTCTGGATCCAAAGGGGCTTTCTAGCTCTGGCCAGGGGCAGTTATCATATTTCTGGGGCTATTCATTCATTTTCAATCTACTTTTCCATGTAGTACACTCATTTTGCCTATTAAATATCCATTAATCTGATTGTATAGAACTTACTGGTAATAAGGTCTTAGGCCTTCTATCATATATGAAAATACTTATTTTTACTTTATTATTGGAAGGTGTTTTTACTTGTGGAAAGCATTGTAAATTGGCTTTTTTCTTCTAATAATGTAAATATATCATCTGAATGCTTCTGGAATACACAGTTGGGGAATTAAGACTGACCAACATTCTAATTCCTGCTTCATTGTATGTAATATATATTTTTCCTTGTTTAGCTGCTTTATAATTTTTTGCTTTATCATGGTCTTTCACCTATTTCATTTTGATATGCCATGTCATTATTTTCTTTGCATTACTACTCCTTGGGGCTTGGACTTGAAGGTTTATAATTTGAAATGTTTTTCAGTGATTATTTTTTCTTCCTTCCTCCCTTCCTTCTTCCTTCTCTCTTTCTTTTCTTTTTCCACTATCAACCTCCTCTACTACTTCTGGAAGTTCAGTGCTACAAATATTAGACTATTCAACTTTTCTTCCCAGGGCTACATTCATTTTTGTTTTTAGGTTTTCCCTTTGTTTGTTTGTTGGGAAAGTTTCTATCTCCATGTCGTCAAGCTGACTGCTCATTGCTTCAGGGTCTAACTTGATGTTACTCATACTCAGTGTATTACCCTTTCAAATAAAAGCTACATTTGAGCTTGTTTATGGTTTTCATTTCTGGCTTCATTATGTTCATTTCACATCTTTCTTTACCTTCATGAGCATATGGAGAATGTTTGTAATAATTCTTTTGTTCTCTTGCTTGACAATGATAGCATCTGTCATTTCTTGGTCTGTTTCTATTGATTGAATTTTATTCTTTTTATGGAGCATATTTGCCTGTTTCTTTGTGTGCATAGTAATTCTTGGTTGAATGCCAGATATTATAATTTTTATTCCTGTTGAGTATATTTTAAAATATTTGTATAGTATGTTGGATATTTTTCTAACTCAAAATCAAGCTACTTAGACTCACTGCAATCAATTTCTGTCTTTTTAAATCCTTCTTAGAATAAATATATACTCTTCCTAGGGATAGTTTAGACTCAGAATTAATATAATATAATTAGACTCATAACTAACATGTCATAAATTAGATTTATAACTAATATGATAGTCTTCTAATGTTTTGTGGATTGACACAACATCTCCCTAAGTTCCTATGCATTTATTACTTGTGTATTATATAGGCTTTTCAGTGTGGTTGATGAGAATACACACTTTCTCTAGTCCTGTGTATGCTTTCCTCCAAATTTGATCTACTGCTTTTCTGCACTTCTTAGTTCAGCCTTAAGTAGTTTCCTCTCATCATGCATTCATCTATACTGTGTCCCACCAATAGCGAAAGGAGTCCTTTCACATATCTCCTGGACTTTCTCCCTGTTAAGATTCCTTTCTTCAGGCCTTCTGACCCACAAAGTCTTATGAACTTGGCCTCCCCCAAACTTTGAAGACCCTGAAGCTCTATGTAAGTACTTCCTAGCTGTGCTGTTTTTTGAAACCTGTTAGTGGGCAGTGAACACAATTAAAGACATTTGCTTCATTTATTTTCCTTCTATTAGGGCTCAAAATACTTTTTTTGTTATTCAATGTCAGAAAACCATTCCCACATATATATATATATATTTGATGAGGTAGAATAAAACATATGGTGAGGATTTAAACAAAAAATTTTAAATCACTATAGTAAAAGACACACTGCCATTAATCCTTATCAAAATACTTCCCCTCACTTCAAAAATATTTATTCCATTATTTGGCTACTTTATGAAGCAGTTCTAGAAGTCCTCTTTTCTAAGAGTTTGTTTAGTTGTGCTGTCATGGCTTTGATGTCTTAGAGTCAGTGACAACATTGACCTTTCATAGCTATTTTGACTTTGGGGAGGACCCATAAGTTGTGAGGTGCCAGATCAGTGAATAAGGTTAATGAACACACAGCATGCTGTTTTTAATTTTTTAAAAATTGCCTTAGGCGTTTTGACTGGATTCTGAACATTGAGGTAGGCTAAAAAAGACTTGGCTCATGCCTCTTGGTTATATAAGAGGGCTTCCAGGACAGCTTCGGAAAGTGTCCAGAATGGTAAATATGTTCGAAGTCAGAGACAGTTGGATAAAGATAGTTTTGATAAGGAGTAATGGCAATGTGTGTTTTACTGAAACATATTTTAATTTAGAAATTAACTGTATTTTTATCACCCTTTGAATTCTGTCTACTTGCTCCTAGTTGATATGCAAGAATAATGTAACTCCTATTATTTCATCATGGCTAATGAGTGATAACACTTTTAATACTGAAAATAAGGGCACATTCCTACTCTTTACTGAATGAATCCTGTATCGTTGGCATTTGTAAAAAGGAAGTTAAACTGCCAAGCAACTAGTAAAATATTGACTTGTTTATAACGTTTGTATGTGGAGTAGCCCTATGGCATGAGATGAATAACTAATTGTAATTTGTGTAATCTCCTGTTCTTATATAATTACCAGTTGCAGCTCAAGCCAGCGGTTCTGGGATTTTTAGCAGGTCTGAACAGGTGTACTTAGGTCTCAGGCAGTCACTCGTGTTAATGTCTGTGTATTCAGCCTCCTTAGTTTTGACTCAAGGATGGCATACAAGTATTTTACTCTTTTCTTAGGAGCTTGTTTTTAATAACAACCAAACTATATTAGTCAGCACAGATATTAAAGAATAAAGGTGACAGATTTCAAAAACAATTTCCCCTGGTTTTTTTCCCCTCTACATTTTTTTTTTTTACATGAACACTACTGAAGACAAATCTGAGCTAAGTTTACTAAGTTAGTCCTTCATTAAGTAGTCGCTTGTAAGAAAACAAAGTTTTTGACATTTTTCTTATTTTTTATCCTGTTGCTTTTTCTTTCTTTCAATTTTTCCTTGTATTACACTTTTTCCTCAAACGAAAGACATATGTGGAGCTCTAAAGTCCTTTAAATGACTACTCTCCTCGTCAATTTCATGTTTGCATATATGGTTCCATGTTATTTCCTCTTCCTAGAATTTATTAACTTTTCATGTTATTACAAGAAAGACTGTCTGAATGTAACATAATTTGAAAATTATAGTTTTTATTATAGTCACACAAAATAAAGTCAGTTACACCAAGGTGTTGAAATACATTTGGCAAATTAAAGCTTTCAACACTTACAAACTTTTATACATATATCTCTGCATTTATAAATACATACATATGTAAAAGAGATATTTTCCTGTAAAATAAAGTGCCCAAATCTTGATATAAAGGGGCATAATAAGGAGAAAAGAATCATAGTTTTGTCAGTTACAGACTGTACTTCCACAGTACAATAATCAGTTTTATACACATTTATTCAGGTATATTGAGCTTTACTCATTCTTTTTTGAATTCTCTTAGATGAATTTATCCAAAACTTTAAAGGAAGTCATGTGGCCAACTTAATAAATCATATGCTAATTTTTCTGACTGTGATTGACATAGAGACTGGTTTCCCGGAGGGAAGGTTAGTTTAGATTCATTCTTAACTTTCTTATTGCTTGGAATGTTGTTTTTTTCTAATGAGCTGATAAACACAATAAAAAATGATGAGAGGTCTCTAGCTCCTCAAGGAGCAGGCAGTAAAGCCAGGGATTGGTGAAAAGATTCCTAATGCTTTACATCAGCTGGGACTTGGGGAGGAAAGCCCTAACAGCCACTGAATTGCTGGTTCTGCTGCCTCTATTATAATTTAAATCTTATTTGAACCCCCAGGAGAAAGAATTAGGCTGTAAAGATCAATGTCACAGAAGAACCAACTCAAATGGAAATGAAATGTTCATTACAGTAAAACACCTTAGTGAGGGCATGTTTCCACTTAACAGCAAACTAAAAGACTAAAGAAAAACTGCACAGTTTATTTCAGAAAATCTTCAAATAAGAACTAGAGACCGATTCCCCATTCTGATAACTGTTTCCCTCATGCTGTTTTTCTTGTATTTTCTGCTTTCCTATATATTTATGATGATCATTTGTAGTCTTTGATAAGAAATAGAACTTTCAAATCCCTTTGAAGACTTCAACTTATTTAACCACAGTGGAAATGCATAAAAATAGCTTAATACAAACCCAGCCATTTCAGAATCTCTGGTGGTTATATCTTCAGACTATAGTAGAGTTGGATCTTATGCAAGCAGGAAAAGGAGAAATTATCAACACTGGAGTTGCATACAATACTCTAAAACTTCCCAGCACATGAGTGGGAGGCTGGGAAGATGGAAAACCCAGACACGTCCCAAAGTCGACAGAAAGAGTAGACTTTTTTTTTTTTTTTTCACTTTTGGAAGGAAGAAGGAAGGGCCGAAGAGTGTCTCCAGTGGCCCAAACCATCTCCCAGGGCTTATGCAAGGTGAGGCGCCTCTAACTGCTAATCTTGGTGAGCATCTTGTTGATGGCCTGCTTGACATGCGTGGTGGAACTGCGCCTCCTGGTCTTGCCCTGCACCATCCTTCTGCGCCGCACCTCTCGACACAACTCGTAGAAGATTTCTGTGATGTTTCCTTCACCCGTGCAAGCAGAGCACTCATAAAAAGCACATGCCAATTCCGTGGCCAGCTTCTCCCCTTCTTCTGTACTCACTTGTCTGGAGTGGTCCAAGTCAGCTTTGTTTCCAACCAAGACAAGAGTCACATTCTTGGGCTTTTTGATCTCTTCTAGGATGTTCTTCAGAGGCAACACCTCCTCAAAACTTCCCCGGTCAGTGATGTCATAGACCAGCACGAAGCCTTCCCCCCACCGCATGTGGCCTTCCCTCTGGATGGTGTCCTCCTGTTGGCAAAGAGAACAACAGCTAGGACCTCTCGATGAACTCACAACATGCAGATGCTGATAGCAGTTGTTAATTACTATCTTTTATATCCAATTTTATTCAGTGCCTTGGTTTTCCACCTATACAAGCTTACTTCCTCCAATCACCTTGAAATGGAAGCATTACTTGCAGTCAAATCCTAGACTTTAAATTTTTGCTTTAAAATTTTTCTTGGCATATCATTAAATCTGTATTCACTAAGAACTATAAGTTAGAGTCTTGGTTGAGGATATCAACTTGAGATTTTTCACCACAATTAAGGAATTAATATTGGTATTAGGTAAGTAATCCTTAACTCACACTTTGTGTCTGAAAACCCAAATTAAGAAATTATTAGGGCCAAAATTTAGTAAGATTTTGTTATCTTCATTTTCTTTTGTCTGTTTAGATTATTGACAATTAGTCCACAGGGACAGAAGAACGTAAGCTGTACAGAGTCCAACTTTAAGGTAGGGTCTTGCATTTTTCTGTCTCAGTAACCCAAATTTGTTATGCTGTACCAATATGACATAAACTCATTTGAAGTGATTCTCAAGGGAGGTGCAAGTTCTTCTTGAAGAGTTGGAACAGTGTGTATCAGAATGCATATCCCAGGCTATGAGAAATGTGGTAATCTATGAAATGGCTAGATAACAGAAGAAGCAAGTTTGTAGTCTTAACAAAAGTTAGTTGAAGGAAAGTTCCTTTATTTTGCTCATATTATAGTGGTATATTTTTATTTGATGTGGAAAATATTTTAACTGAATTTCTATTCACCTGACCAGCAGTATCTAGTATCTCCATGGAAACAACTTCATCATCAATGGTTGCTTGGTGTCGGTAGGTTGATTCTGAGGAATGAGCAAATAAAGAAGGCAAAAAGGTAAATAAATGCAATATTTAATTCAGTCCTTAACAGGAGAGGAACTGTGGTTATGTGTGAGTAGCATCTTTGTACTCAGAGAGCTCTTGCCAGTAATGAGATCAAACAAAGGGGCCACCAACTTTTAGGGTGTAGCGTGGGAGACCCGTTTGCTTCTTTCTCCCCTATTCTTATTCTCCTGGGAGACTAGTTTCTTAATGCATTTTTATATTTAAAGATTCTTCTATGCCCTAAAATGAGAAGGTGTTTTCCCACAAAATGTGGTCTGCCCTCAGGCTTCTAAAAAAACCAGTTTCTGAAAACAGTTATTTTCCTAACATAAAAGAGGATCTACTATTTTCCTTCTCATCTTAAAGTTTGGGAATATAATAGACATTAGAGGAAGGTGAATTGGTTTTACTAAATAGAAAGTTATGAGCACATTTCAAGGCGTTCAAAGGTGATTGGTGAGAACCAGTAACTCAAAGGAGAGGGAAGCCAAACAGTGCAGATCTTTCTCACCCAAGTTACCTCTTCAAAGCAGAAAGTAGCAGCCACTCAGTTCACCTGGAGGTGAAGGAGCCAATAGCAGAGGAGTGCCCAAGCTATGAAGGGCTGAAGAGAAGCTAGAAGGTACAAGAAGAGTAGGTATCCCTGAATGTAGCTCTCATTAGATAAATGTAAAGCACAGGTCAAAACCAAGTGCCAACTGTGTTGCTCTATATGAAAACTGGAACAATGTAAATAAATGATTCAGTGAATGAGTAATCAACAGAGATGATGGAAGCTGAGTAGAGGAGCTCTCCTAGTAGGTGTCCGTAAGTGATAAGAAGGAAAATGTAAGTTGAAAATATTATAATAAGATATATGGGTAATAGAACCAGACGTGTTATTCTTTATAAAGGGATCCTCAAAGGAGAGAATAAAACACAGAGGCATGGCCATATTTTAAAGTTGAAGGAGGAAGAATTTGGCTGGATCAAGGCCTTGGAAAGACCTAACAGAAAACATGAGAAAAAAAGCCTCTCATTTAAATCTACAGCAGTGAAAATGAAGGATACCAATGACAAGAAAAGTGTAAAGGAATTTAAAGAAAACTCAAAACTTACAAAAAGATACGAGTCAAATGGATGTTGGATTTCTTATAACTGAAACCAAATTCATGACGTTCATGATATAAAGCAAAAAGTAAACAACAGCCAAAGCAGTCCACAGCTATCATTCTGGGTGAAGATGAGAGGAGAAGACCAAAGGAGGGTTTCAGTAAACTAATACCTTTTTCCCCCAGGAGATCATGAAATAAAAAGGAAAGCTGGAAAAGTGAGCCAAGTACTCCTTGTAGTAAAGAAGCAGAGAAAAACAATAAAATTTAAAAGATGAAGAGAAGACAAAATGCCATGATGGGGAAAATATAACCATCTGATTCCTTTTATGAGGAATTATGCTGAGTTCACTAGCGAGCAGTAAACAAATAATAAAAAGAAACTAAAGATTAAAACAATTTTAGACTCATCCTATATATGAATATAATTAAAAATTCTTTGATTTTTGGTAGTGTAATAAGTACATAATCAACTCTATCAAACAGAGCTTTAGAAAAACCAAAGTGTATCAATGCAATTTAACACATTGATGAATTAAAGGAGGAAAATTACATTTGTGACTTGTTTTCCTTATGGCTCACTGTTTAAAATTTAAAAAATGCTCAGAAAACAAAAACTAAGAGTTCCCTGCCGTGAAAAAAGCCTACATGTCAAAGCCCTACAGACATTTTATATTCTTTGTCTTTAAACTTTAAGCAAGAAAAAAATACGTGCTATAATGTAAAAGTATAGTCCAACATGGACTGTCAACTGTAGATAATGCAATAAAGTAGGGGAAAATAAAAGATAAAAGGACAGGAAAGAAAGTTAAAGATCGCTTCCAGGAGTAATAAATAATAATATCTAGATGGTAGTGCAGAATGAACAAAACTGTTCAGTAGAAAAAATGTAACTTTACAAAAGAAAAAAAACAGACCTGAATAGGAAAATTGCCCCCCAAAAAGTGGATAAACAACATGTTAAAGATATAAGTTCTTCCCAAGTAATCCAAAGTTCAATGCAAGTAAAATTAAAAGTCCATATCAAGGATCTAAATAAACTTACCTAACATGGCATAATACAGAATGTGTAATATTACTGAAAATTATAATATCAGAATGGACAAGTTCCTTCACCATGACATTAAAAATAGACCTGTCATTTATACAGAAATTAACTGTATGACTGAGAGGGGCCCTAATACCACCTGAAAAGAAAAGAGGCCGTTACATGAAGAAATAAATTTGAATACCTCAAGTACATACTAATTGACCAAAAGCAAATCAAGGTTAAAGATCAAAATCTATATAGATTTGAAAAAAAAAACCCTTACACTTAAAAGAATAAAACATAAAATATAAGAAATATGGTACAAAGAGTAGGGGGTGAAATGCTCTAGAATTGAGAGTACACATACTATGTATGGGTTAGAAGTTGTAGACAATAAGGCAAAACACACTAAAATATTTTAAACATAATCTTATTCCAAAATTTCATTTTTTGAAAACTCTTTTTGCAGTGTAATGGTACATTATTTGCATCTAAAACATGACAATATGGTCTTTAAAAATCTCATTTCATTATTAAGATTAGCGAGGTGTACAAAACAAAGTTATATAAAATTTTAAATGTATGCATAAGCCTATTTTCATGTGCATAGATAGCCAAAATATACTGTTTATTATTCAAGAATTCTAAATATTTTACTTATGTCAACTCATATAATCCTCACAGATGTCTTACGAATTATATTTTACTATTACTCCATCTTACAAAAGGAAACAGACCTAAGATCACATAACTTGTGTGGCATTACAAATGTAGAAAGTGGTAGATGTGAGATTTGAACCCAGAAGCCTGGTTTTTAGAGTTCAGGATGGGAAACACTATGCTTAGTATTGAACACATTAGAATATCTTTATGGGAAAGAGAAAAGAATCCCCAGCATAGGGACACGGGGTGGGGGGGGGGGTGGAATAAAGGGAAGTAAAATTATAACAAGAATTGCTTGGTACCGTGAAGAGTAAGATAACTAACACAGTTATTAACTTTATTTTTTTCGCATTTAAAATACCCAAATGACTAATTTCTTAAATTAACCCACAATTTATTTTCTCATGGAGAAGTGCTTTATTCTTTGTCCATCCATCTAACTGTCTTCACCTGTTCTACAGCCTTTGTGAGACCACATTTTAGGTTCCTTTCACTGCAAACATAATCTCAGATCCAAACGCAGACAGGAAGCTCCACAGAGCAGCTCAGCCTCCTGCCTGCCATCGGCACCGTACAATGACGTCACCACGACAGGCACATAGCTGAAGTATTTCCCTGAAACTACAGTTGTAAAATAGATTATGTCCCATATATTTTAATAAATGTGTTTTGCGTTACTGTCATCCTTCTAGGACTTGTAACCCATACACAATATGCATCCTGCTTCACAATTCTAGCACATTCCATCTCTCTGTTCTTTTATGTTAAATAAGTGATTACAGTTTCGAATGATTGAATGCTCTAAAGTACTATTCATAGTGGCCACTTGTTTCTGTTTTCCCAATTACTGCAAACTGAGAAAAAGCCCAGATGACTTCAAATATGCTACAGGTCCACACCCTTTTGGCTTCTCCCTAGGCTGCTCTTTGTTTCTTTGTACTGACTTTTCTTTCTAAAAGACTGGCATTAACCTTGGAGCCTGGAAAACAGAATTCTGGGCTGTATTCCATCTCCACACCAAAAGTTGTCTGTGAGACAGGGACATTTTTCTCCACTGCTTCCATGATAAATAGGGTATGTATTTCAACCACAGAAGGCCACAGTAGGGGGAAATAGAATAAAATGAAAATTGAAGTTGTGTGATCCTTTGGCTGTTTGTTAACTGAAATGAAAGAGGGATGAAGTGTAGGAAATGAGGAAATGTCTGTCCCAGACGTAGCAGTGGGTGGTAGCAGTGATTTCATATGGGTTTCACACTATTTTGAACATTTTTTCTTCAGGAATCTCTCTCATTAGGAAAAAGACATTTTCCTTACAAATAAGACAGTGGAACTGTTACCCACAGACACAAAATGTTGTACATGTGTGTGCTAGGAATTCTGAGAGTGCTGAAAAAATACACTAAGTACATTATGTGATAAGCTCTGCTGTTCATTTTCAATTGCAAAAGTATGTGTTTGGATGGACATGCTCTCCATTTTCTTCATACTAACAAAAACAGTAATTTGAGTCTTTTTTAAGGTATGGGAGATGAATGTTTAGAAGATTTCTCCAAGTGAAACAAAATGTTACATACTTTAAGAAAAATATACAAATTACATTTTCATTTCACTGGGAAGATTAAGAACTATGTCAACGTTCTTATAAATAGAAATAAATACTTTCTCCCATTCTGAGAAGAATTAATGATCAAAGAGAAGTTGCTCATGGTTAATCCTTATACTAATTTAGCTTTTTGAAAATTTTGACACATTAACATGGACACTAGGCCACCATGGTTACAACAGCACTTAGTAAGGCTGATTTATGGTAGAATAAAAGTTGTTCTGACTTGAGTTCTGTGGCTGGCCTTACCACAAACCAGCCATGAAGTCTTGGATATAAATTTACTTCTTTGGACCTGTTTCTTTATTTGCAAAATGACTGTCATCTCCAAGTTCCCTGCAGTGCTGATATTAAATAGTACCATGGGTTGGCTGAGTGCTTCTCTTTGGTATCCAATTGAGATAATTTGTTCTTCGTGTGTCTTGATCTTTGTATGAGTCTTTTCAAACCGAAGGAATTGAAGAGGTGAAGAAAAAGTCAAGGACAGAATCAAACACTGATTTAGTCTAAAATGAGTTCTGACTCTCATCTTTATTCCTATCTGAGCTTCAGTGAAGCAGATAAAGCCGTCCTTCATTCAAAACAATATAAGGGGGCTCCGATGTACCAGTACAGCAGGGACAGGTGCTGAAACACATTTTTTTCTTCTCCACATGTCTCCAGCGCACACATTCTCACAGGCGCACACACAAAAGCTAAACTCATGTCTTCATTCTCTTCTATGTCCAGAGTTGTTACAAGAAAACAGGACTTTTGGATGTAGGAATTCAGTTCTTGAATGGTATTGCACAATGTGAATTCTATCAAATATGATCAGAACGCTGCTTCCACCCATTACGGGGCTGCCTGGTGAGATGATGTTTGTCTCAGGTCTTAGGAGCTTCAGTGGTGGTTTTAACTGTTGCTCCCAAACCAGACCAGCTTCTAACAGGTTTCACTGGTCCACAGGGAAAGGAGAAAATGTTAAGAGCAACCAAATTCACTCATTGGAAAGGAATAAACTTTCTTCTTAGAGTATATCCTTCAAGACACTTGTGTGTTGAAAATTCCCTTTAGCTGTGAAGTAGAAGTTTAAGTAAGTGCAGAGTTAGCTGTCCTCATCTCTGTCTTTGGTTGTGTCTCTAATTGGAATTCTTTCCATAGACATTCTCCATCCAAACGGAGAAAAAACAAAACAACAAGCAAAAGAACAACAACAAAAAACAACCACTGGGCCTAAAATCTAGAAGTTTTGGGATCATTTGTTACCATACGAGCAAGTATTTTCTGTGTAGAATTATTTCAAAACAGTAAATATTCCTATTTTGTTAAGAGGTAGACTGATGTCCAGCTTCTCAGGCAGCAATAATTCTGTTATAAGCTGAAGAAACCAAGCCTATGTCTATGCAGAAGATCCTGGATTAAGAATTCAAGAAGTTTCTGTTCATGCAAATATACTACTTTGTTTGGTAATGTACACACAGTTTCTGTTGGTGGTTGAAGCTTTTGAAGTAGTGATTTGTTCAACGAAGGATCCTGTCTTCCCTTTGGTAGTGGGAAGCTAAACCCAGGGAATGCTAATTTCTGTTGAGTCAAATAGACAGGGGTGGGGGTGGGGCTCTGCTATGCTAATGCATTACTGACTGCCAGCAAGTCTGGGATGTGCCCGAGGAGACCCAGAACTGGGGAAACCCTCCCTGAGGGTGAGTCATGCTTCTGTCGCTCCTGAGGTGGGAGGAGCTCCGGTTGCTTAGCAGCTGCTGGCCTCTGGGCCGAGGACTGTAAGGTCACTCTGAAGGTTGGTCATGCCTGGGAAGGAGGACTGATGGGGACTGATTTCTGTTAACAGCTGTTGTTATCAGAAAGATAAATAATACAAAAGGGAAAACGGTGCATCTAAGACTAAAACAATAAAACTAGTTAGTTACTGGAATATGTTCAGAGATATTTTGTGGGGTCATAATCTTTGACTGACAAGGGAGAAAAAACAAAATTTGACCTACCGAGAGTGGGATCATACTCCCAGATGAATCTTTTCGTCAGAAATCTCACCACAAGTGCTGTGGAAGTAAAAGAACATGTCAATCACATTTGCTAATTTACTAGAGTTCTTATCTTTCTACAGAAAGAAAAATGGTCCATACAACTTTATATGCACTTAGTATCTCCTCTGGAAATTCTGTAGATTTAATAATATTCAGACACTTTTCTAATTTCACAAGATAGTTTAAAGACAGATATAATGTGTTACTGGGTTTATTATACACTAATCAATAGCATAGATTTCTTCCTTCATTTGAGAATAAATTACTAAAAGTTTATCTAAAGATATATATATATATATATGGTTATTTTCATGATAGAATCATTTAAAAATCAAATATATTAATATAATTTGAAAAACTGACATTATTCATTCCTTTAAGATTTATTTTCATGTCCTGTAAGATTCATAGAAAAGATTCATAGAAAAGTGCATCTATTTTTAGATTTTCAATAATACTGTAGTTTAAAATTATTAAGAATGAAAGTCATAATTTTGCCTCTGTGGATGTACAAACCATCAAGACCTAAAGTGCATAGCTGATAGTCCTCGTGTACTGGTGAATTGTAGGATGTCACAAGTGTGGCCCTGAGTTTCATTACACTTTGATTATGGAATATGGTTTTCACATGTGCTGTAGCCTTCTGCAGCCCCCCGCCCCCCACCACGGCAGTACTTTCCTGCCTTCACCTGGTAACACGAGTCTCGGTTCCTCTGTGGTGTATCTGGTTTTCCTGCACCCATTATCTGCTCTCCACACAGGAGCCAGTGACTCTGCTGAGCCACAAACCATCTCGTGGCACGTGTTTGTCCCTACTCTGGGCTAGTTCTGTGCCGGAATGACACAGCTAAGAAGTCAGATGGAGATCCCCTGGGTGATGAGGCTTGTTTTCTACTTTAACGAGGAAAGTTAAAAATAATAGCTAAATTATAGAGTATGAGAAAGGTGATAAGTACCCTGGGACTTAAAAGAATTAAAGAGTTTATTAGGTTGGGGATAGAGCTCAACGGTAGAATGCTAGCATGTGTAGGGACCTGGGTTCAGGACAGTACTTTTCCTTCTTCTTTTTAGAAGAAGGAAAGGAAGTAATTGAGCAAATGAGCAAGAAAAGGGGATTAGGTTTTGAAGGGTAAATTGTGGGAGCTGTTATTTAAAATAAAGTGCACAGCATAATCTTCCTGGGAGGAGGAGGGAGCCGCAGTTGGAGTCCCCAAAGCAGGATGTATGCTTGGGTCCGCAGGGACCTCAATCAGGGAAGTGTGGCCAAAGCAACTCGGGCAATCCTGAGCATACCTGGAGACCAGGAGACTTCCGGTCACTGTCCTGTTGTGCACTCCTCAAACCCCCTGCTAATACCACGCAACTACCTACTACTACTTATTTCTACACCAGTAATGAAATAACTGACTTCATATAGCTTTATTGTTATTTTGGCTGATTTCTTTAGAATGCACATTTCACGAGTGCATGGAACTCCCTTTATTCACTCTTCCGATGTCTAGAGCAGTTCCCGGCTTACAGTGGACTAAGAAATATTTGTTGAATACATGAAAATGATGCATCAGTTCGTATCATCAATTACTTATCTTTAACAGCTACATAATAACCATGTATTGAAAGAAGCAGCAGAAAAATTAATTTAGCGTAACTCACTATAGAACTACCTTTATAATTTTCCTCTTATGAAGTAATGTGACCACATCATCTAAAATGCTTGATAATGGTTACTCAATGATGCTTACACAAATTATTCAAATATATTTTATCTGAATGGTTCCTATAGAAGTGATCTAATATCCTGGGAGTTTATCTTTTGAAGTAAAATGGTGACACTAATAATCTTTACTTCTGCCAGAAGTCTGATATAAAATCCTTTCCACCTAGGCATGGTGGTGCACAACTATAATCCTAGCACTCAGGAGGCAGAAGCAGGAGGATCCCTGTGACTTTGAGGCCAGCCTGGGTAAGCACTGAGTTCAAGGCCAGCCTGAACTACAAAGTGAGACACCATCTCAAAACAAAAACAAAAATGAAGTCCTTTCATCCTGAAGAGCAAAGTTTGATCTAATATGTTATTTATAGTTAATTCCTTACCTATGGCTTTGAAAACCAATACCTTTCCACTAAAGAAGCCAAAAATGTGCAGTAGTTACTTTAAGGAAGAATATTTCCCCCCTTGTCTAATTTATAAATTTCATCATATGTAGTTCAATTTTAGTATTACTGGCACTAAGGATTTCATGGTTATCAATGAAAGCTGGTTTCTACAGTAATGGAGAGTTCAATGTGAAGGATTCAACCCAAGGAAACTTTTTAGATCATTTAATGTAATAATTGAATAGGATAAATTTTGTTCATAAGTGAGGGCTAAAAGATAGAATTGCTACATTCAAATAGCCGTGATATTTCTAAAGATTTACAGGTTCATGTCAGTTACTCAAGTAATTCTTGATGTAATTTTAACGATGAGGGAGGCATCACAAATGCCAGTTCTAATGATCAAAATATGTGTAATGAAAGTCAATTAGACATGGCCCACACAATAAATCTACTAGAATAATTGAATTTTCCAATGTAAAGGAAACTAATATTGATGTTCTTAAATTCTGAAATAAAAGAAGACCCATACTCACATGAGATACAGTCAGCAGATCTTTCAAATGTTGCTTTTTTTTTTTTTTGCTTTTTTGGAGACAGGGTCTCGCTTTGTAGTTCAGGCTGGCCCTGAGCTCACTATGGCCGCCGCGAACACAGCAATCCTGCTGTCTCTGCCTCCCGAGTGCTGGGATTACAGGCGTGAGCCACCACGCCCAGCATTATATGTGGTAACCGGGGATCGAACTCAGGTCCTTGAGCTTGCGAGGCAGGCGCCAGAACCACTGAGCTAACCCTCTGGCCCTCAAATGTTGCTTTTAAGGCTCATCCTAATAAAATCTTTGTTATTTCATTAGCTTTCACTTATACACTTCATGGAAAAACCTAATTAACAAGATGGACCCTGCTGTTCTTGCACTTCTCTCTAAGTCTCCAAGGATAAAATTAGCACTACACAGCAAGTCTATCCCCAAATTCAGCAGCATGAGATGATAAATTTTCATTACAGGCCATTAAAACAAACAAATAGGTACTCAACTGACTTGGTTCTATTGGGTAGTATTAGACAAATCCAGCTAAAGTTATTTAAGATAGCCAGGCCAGAACATTAAAAGAGGGAAAGAAAGTGCTTCAGTTAAGTGCCTTTGAAGAAACACCACTGAATATCTTCTCAACCATGAGCACCTTTTGAATATTGCCCATGATTGTGATGAGACACCCAAAGAAAACTCTTGATTTATCTTAGGCTGTAAGACAGTGTTTATCATTTCCTAATTCATATAAGAAAAAAATGTTATTATGAATCACTGTTAACTGATTTATGTTGCCTCTTTTTTAATTTCTTTTTGGCCGTACCAGGGATTGAACTCACGCCCTTGTGCTTGCAAGGTAGGCACAGTACCACTGAGCTAAATCCCTGGTCCTATGTTGTTTCTTTATAGTTTTAAACTGTAATACTAGGTAACTTGAACATAATTTTAATAGCCTTCCACAGCATCTAGTGAAGTTAGGATAAATCTGTCATAAAGAATTTAAATATTTTGTGAAGAAAAGATCAAATTTCTTGTTACACAAAGAGAAGGTGAACATGGATGCAAATACAACCATGGTTCCTTAGGAGTTAGGATTAGCTGTTTGTCATTTCATTTTTCTCCATTTTATTTTACAAGCAAATGAGTTAGAGGTATTGAAGTTTAAATCTACATGAAGAAATTCCTGTAGAGTTATACAGTGTCCTAATGTGAAACTTCTCAAACTTAGGATACACAGAGGAAAGACTTTTCTTGCCTTTTCTTCCTTTTTTCACTTTATTATAGTACTTAAAGCATAACTATTTGATCTTAATGCCAGGAAAAATATGAAGCAACTGTACATTACCAGGCCCACATCAGTTGCAAATCAATACTAAATTGCTTTCAGTTGGAATTTTATGACCTATCATTAAAACGTCATCATAAATAAATCAAATATTAAAAATAATGACAAAGAGAAACACAAGAAAGTTGAATGTAACTGGAGGATTATTTCCGAATAAATGCAACCTTCATTCAAACAGTATTGTAAAAGTTACAATGGGCAAAGTGCAAACGTCACGTAGCAGTGTCACTGTCATCCAGGTCCATATAAGGAGGGTGCACTGTTAGTTCAAAGAGCAGGTTAGGCCTTTGCATACATGTCTTCACTTCCTTTTCCCATAGGAGAGCAGGGGACAGTATCAGTGAAGAAACTATAGCTCACCTTGGTTCTCTTTCCTCCTCCTGATCTCAGGATCTGCATTCTCTTGACTATATCACACTGACTCAGTGTAATCCCTTTATCTTTATTGGTACATTATATATACACATCACAATTACACTCCACATTGAGAACTTGTACCAGTATGTGACACAACTTAATTCTCAATTTCCCCCTCCCCTCCCCACCCTACCACCCGCCCCTATATACACAAGCATTGTTACCTTTTTTTAACTATCAATTTTTTCCTTCATTATTTACCCCTAAACCCCATTACCCTTTTAATATTTACTATTTCACCATATCAGTCATGGATTCTAGAACACATTTATAACTTCAGTTTCTCATATCAGAGAAATTATACATTATTTATACAGCTATAACCTATTTATTTCACTTATGAGTATGTCCTGAAGGTATGTCCATTTGAGTATAAATGATTCAGTCTCATCATTATTTATGGCAGAGTAATACTCCATTTTATTTTTTAAAAACCACATCTTCTTTATCCAGTCTGGAGTTGATGGGCATTTGAGTTGTTTCCAAGATTTAGCTCTCACAAGCTGAGCTGCTATAAACATGGGTGGTGCATATGTTGCTATGATACGATCCTCGTAATTCTTTTGGGTATATCCCCAGCAGGGAAATAGCAGGGTCAAATGAACCTCTAATCCTCCTTTTTTGAAGAATCTCCACACTGAACTCCATAATGGTTGCACTAGTCTACTTCCTACCAACAGTGGACAAGGGTTCTTTTTTCTCCACAGCCTCACCAGCATTTGTTGCTGGCTAATTTCGAGATAGCAGCTATTCTTTGTGGAGTGAGATGAAATCTTAGAGTTGTTTTAATCTGCATCTCTCAAATGGCCAGTAATGTTGAGTATTTCTTCATATACTTCTCAGCTGCTTTTACTTCTTCCTCTAAAAGCCTAGGGGTCTCACTGTAGGCCATGCTATTGTTACTAAACCGTTAATGTAAAACATTTCATGGACAATGTTATATGTCCTTGATATACAGTTACTTTTCACACACGCTATTCCATTTTGAAAAGAACACGTCCTTTAGTCTTCTCTACAGTGCTTCTGCTATAACAGAATAAAAATCATAGTGAAGATAAAGCTGAGATGTCCCTAGGAAAAAGTAATTTTTCTAGATATAAACTTCTGAATATTCACTATCTTATTTCCTTAACGTGGAGTAATGGCCTTTTCCCCCTAACTGTTATGCACAGTGTGTTATACAGACACAGAACATGCAGTTATCCTCGTGATACTGTTTTAGCTTAATCTGGTTAGCAGTATGTTTCCTTTGGGGGTTATTATCATTATTCTTATTAGACTAGGATCATTACACATGTGAGGTGCTCCAGAATCCTGATCTTATTTTAACCTGGCTGTCCTTTAAAATTTCACACAGGCTCATCGCTAGTCAGCACATTAAGTAGGCAACATACAATGCCACGAAATCTAGAAAAGAGTGGAAAAAAAGGGAACAGAGCACAACAGACTCATAAATAATGCTACTCCTCACCAGATGGCTTATCTCCCTGTAGGAAGTGATGAAGCCTCTTAAAAGTTTTTCCTGGCCTTTGAAAGTCTCTGTTCACTCTGTTATAGAAAACTGACAGCTACATTGAAAATACTCATTTATATTCCTGTTTGCTGCATTAATTGCAAATATCTGCTTTGTTCATCTCTATCTCCAGTGGTTGGCATAAGTGACTGATACATGATATATGCCTGATGCATATTTGGGAAATGATGAAAAAATTAAAATGTGAATACATTATTCAGTCTCAATGTTACTGCTGCACTTGGTTTGTGCCCTGGTATATTTATATTGTTCAAAAACACGTTTTTGGGCCAGGGAGTTAGCTCAGTGGTTCCGGTGCCTGCCTCACAAGCACAAGGTCCCAAGTTTGAACGCCGGTACCAAAAACAAAGAAAAACACGTTCTTGCAGTGGCACTTCCATTTCTTGAAAATAATCAAACCACTTCTCAGCTTTAATGCCTAGCGCAGATGCCCATCTGTCTGCCCAGCTTGTGAATTTGATTGGTAAAGAAGTGAAGGACCCACTGTCACTCTTCTTGCAGGCCCACGGGAAGCCAGCTCCCCTGCCTTCACATTGTCAGTTCTGAATTTAAGTCTAAATCTTACGTGGATAAAAGGTTTCAGACAAGCAGAAATTAGCATCACACCTTCAATTTGTGGAGAGTGTTTTTGCGTGTGTGTGAGAGAGATGAACTAATTTTATGAACCTAAGTGTTTGTTGATCATATGAGATGTTGGATTAAAGTGTATATACTCATATAAAAGACCATTAAATAGGCTTTTTTTTCTGTGTCAGGGATTGAACCCAAGGCCTCCATTCTGAACTATATTCCAAGCCCTTTTTGTATTTTTTTCTAAGTCATGAAACAGATTTTCCCTAAGTCACTAAGTTGTATAAGTTAGGGTCAAATCTGTGATCCTCCTGCCTTGGCTTCCTGGAGTACTGGGATTACGGACACGCAACACCAGGCCTGCATGTTTAACTATGGTGTAAATACAAACATTAAAGGATCTCTGGAATGCTAGCTATCTAAAGGGTGGTTATGTATACACTGGTACTGACTATAAGCTTATTTCTCATATAAACTTTTAAAAGTAGACATTAATATTTCCTACTTCACATGTAAGAAACCGGAGTGGAAAGTGGAATAAACACTTGTGTTTATGTAGCAGTTAAATCACATAACTGAGGCTGAACCCAACTTTGTTAACCTTAAAAGATGCTTTTTCCAATACACAATATTTACTAGTACTTTTTAATATTTTTAGGGATGTGATTTAATTTGGCATGGCTGAAATTTTTCTGTCCACATGAGCATGAGAAGTGCCTTTATAGTTCATGACATGCTTTCTTCTTTAGTGGAGAAAATACTCATGACCGGAAACCATGGAAACTCAGAGGAGAATATAAATTTCAAGAAGCAACAATGGAAACTTTGGGATAAACCAAATTTTTACTTTTCCCTTCAAAAGGTCTTTAAGGATATAGAGAAAAGGAAAACAGAGAGCATAAGTTACTAAGGCTAAGGTTGAACTTGTGATGTTCCTGCCTCAGCCTCCCAGAGTGCTAGGACTACAGAAATGAACCACTATGGCCTGCTGACACTTTACTTCTTATTGCAGGACTAGATCAAAGAAGAAGGTCAGATGCAGGAGAGCCTGACTGCCACTGATGCCTCCAAGGGGGCACAGTGTAATGGACAAAACTGAAGTGACACTGAACCAAAGGTTAATCTTTTTTAAAAAATTGAATTCTTTATTGGTACATTTTATATACAGCTCACAATCACACTCAACATTGGGGAATTTGTACCGGTATATGACATGAGTTAATTCTCACTTTTACCCATATCCTTACCCACCCTACAACCTCCACCCACTATATACATGTGCTTTTTCTTTTCAAATCATATTTATTCTTTTCCCTCATTACTTTTCCCTACCCCATTCCTTTGAATATTTTCTATTTCACGAAATCTATCATACATTCTAGAACTCATTTACATCTACAGTTTCTCGTGACCTGTTTATTTCACTTATTAGTGTTTCTGTCCTCAAGGTGTGTCCATTTATGCATAAATGACTCAAACTTGTCATTCTTTATGGCAGAGTAATACTCCATTTAATAAAAAAGCACATCTTTATCCAGTCTCCAGTTGATAGGCATCTGGGTTGTTTCCAAGATTGGACTATCACGAACTGAGCTGCTGTGAACATGGGTGCACATGTCTTTACGATATGATTCTTTCGAGTATATTCCTAGCAGGGTTAATCTTGTAACTGTTTCTGCTCCAGATCAGAGGGGCTACTCAAAGCATAAGGCAGCTCAGTCTTCCCTTCTTCTCCCCCTCACCTGGACCTCAGTCCATCTCCAAATTAAATTTTTCTGTTCCTCTTAACTTTGAGTGCAACACTTCTGTCCCTTCATACTATATTCCTGGGCCTTTCCTTGTCCAGTTCCTAAGTACACACCTTCCCTTTCAAAGTATTTGTTCCTCCCTTGTGACTGCTCTGGCCTCCTCCAGGACATAAGCTTTTGTGCTCTGGGAAGAAGGGAGCTATAAACATCCCAGTGCTGGGACCTAGTCTAGTTGGCTCTGTGGGGCCAAGACAGCTATTTGAGGCTTTGGCTTATCAGTTGTTGATGACAACTAAGAATGAGAATTTGCTGATTTGGAATCCCAGACCCTTTGGACAGAACTGGGAACCTCTTCTGCGCTGAGAAGCTGTGCTATAAGGAGATGTAACTGAGCTAGACTGGAAACTGGATGTCAAAAAAAAAAAATCTTCAGAATGCCATGTGATTTGAAATGTCAGATCTTAAGAAGAGAGGCTAAAAGCATTGCCATGTGTGCAAAAAATCAGATTTTTAGGGATAATTAGTGATACTAAAGTTAATACTTTAAAAATTCTTTTCTATTTGGATGTTGTGCCAAATCTCTTTCCTTTCCAGGTATGTGTTTCACCCATTCACTTAATCAATAAGTACTGATTGAACACTGTGTAAGGCACCCTCTCTAGAAAGAGACTGAGAAGATTCCTCAGCTGAATGTTAGACATGGGTTCATATGAGAGCTGAATTGCAAGTTCAGTCTTGGAGATGCTGAAACTCACTATTTAAGAATTGCGGGTTATTTGGCATAGGGAAAGACTTTCTGAACAAAACCTTAGCCGCATGGGAACTAGCAGAAGGAATTAACAACTATCTTACTAAAAAGCTTCTGCACAGCAAAATAAACCACCAGCAGAGTGAAAAGATAACTTGTTATATGGGAAAAAAATTTTACCAGCTGCTTCTCAGACAAAGGGCTACTATCTAGAGTATATAAAGAACCTAAAACAAATCAGCTCCCCCAAAGTTAAAGGCTTGATTCAAAAATGGGCATCTGAAATGAATAGACACTTTTCAGATGAAATAAAGGCAGCTAAGGAACATATTAAGAAGTGTTTAACAAAGCTGATTATGTGAGAGATGCAGATTAAAACAACACTAAGATTCCATCTCATTCCACAGAAAATAGCTGCTATCTCGAAATTAACCAGCAACAAATGCTGGTGAGGCTGTGGAGAAAAAGGAACACTTCTCCACTGTTGGTGGGAATGTAGGCTGGTGCAACCACTGTGGAGATCAGTGTGGAGATTCCTCAAAAAAGTAGGAAGGTCTCATTTGACCCTATTTCCCTGCTAGGTATATATCACAGCGACATATGTGCACCCATGTTTATAGCAGCTCAGTTTATAATAGCTAAATCTTGGAAACATCCCAAATACGCAACCATGGGAGACTGGATTAAAAGGGTGTAGGTTTTAAAAAATATATAAAATGGTGTATTAAAAATATATAAAATGGTGTATGGCCATAAAACATAATAAATTTGAGTCATTTATACTCAAATGGATGTAGCTTGAGGACATACTCAGAAGTGGAATACACAGTCATTTCTCTGGTATGAAAAACTGAAGGTATAAATGAGGCACAAAATGTATGATAATTACTGTGAAATAGGAAGAAAATGTGCAAAGGGAAAAGGTGAGTTAGGGGTAAGTAGAGACAGGAAAGAGAAAATGTGATGGTTAAAGAAAAGTAAAGCTTGTGCATATAGGGGTTGGGAGCCTGTGGGGGTAGGGGAAGAATGAGAATCAACATGTGTCATGTACTGGTACAAACTCTCAATGTTGAATGTGATCATTATGTATATATAAAATGTATCATTAAAATCAATTAAAAAATAAAAAATGGAAAAAGAGCAGGTCAATCAAGCAAATTGGAGCCCCAAAATCTGTTTATGTAGCTGTACTACATGACCCTATCCCTTATCATACTTGCTCCTTTGCACTTCCCTGTGAAGGTCAAAATAAATTGACATAAAACCTCTTAAGCCCCATAAAAATAGAACTTGAGCAATTTAATGGAAATGTAAAGTGAATGCAGTATAAAAATGTGTGCTTTATAATGCCAGAAGTTAAAATGAGAACTAAATTAGTTCCAGATGGGGTCCGGGGACTGCTTTTAAATTGTGTTTAAGCCTAAGCTTTTTTTTAAGTTTGTATTCTGACAAAATAAAACAAAGAACAACAACAACAACAAAAAAAAACCCTCCGAGAAAGCCTAATACAATAAATGTGCATTCTCGGTGCAAAGCATTTCTTAGAAATAAATGGTGTCATTTTCAAGAGTTATTGGGAAATAGGTTTTTTTGTGTGTGTGAAAATGTAGTTAAGGAGTCTGGTTTCAGTGCCTCCCAAGTTCTGAAATTCATTTGTTCGCTGTGGAAATGGTTAAGGTAAGGGTTCATATAATGCTGGTAGTTGGGTCATAGGATGATAGATTCACAGGGAAAATATCAGAACTGAGACATAATTCTTGGTATGTTTATTGTAAGTAGGTTTGAGAGCACTTACAAAGAAGGTAAAACCAAGAAAAATTTAAATTTCCAATATAAAAATCAACTCTTACGACCAAAAGATAATAGACTCTTC